>SSNR01000037.1:1799708-2080142 GCA_006937965.1 Callopanchax toddi
CCCCCCCCCCCCCCCCCCCTCACACAAAAACAGATTTAAAGTGGGTCAGACTGGTACAATAAATTGTATTCCATCAGTTTTCTGAATGTGGAAAGAGGTCACTGTTACATAACAGGTTTTATATAGTATTTTTTTTATATGTATTAAACTAAACAGTATAAAAAAATATAAGTTTTTCCTTTCAATGGACTGAAAGAACAAGATCCTGGATAACCGGAGCTGAAATGAGTTCCAACCTATAAGATAAGGAGCTCCGTCATCTGGGTGCAGCTTGGAGCTGCTGCACCTCCTCATCAAAATGAGTCAGTTGAGGTGCTTCAGGCATCAGACTGGGATGCCTCCTGGAGGTTTCCCAGGCACGTTCCACTTGAACTCATCTCTCTAGCCTGGGAACGCCTTGGGATCCCCCCAGGAGAAGCGATGCAGAGGAATGTCTGCGTTTTCCTCCAGTTACTTTCCAGACCCAACTTAAAAAAGGTGGTAGACAGTGGCGGCCCGTCCATAGGGGGCGCCGCCCCACCAGTCCCAAGAGGAAGAAGAGAAATAGTGATCACAAAATATAAAAAACTAACATGAAAATAAAACTAAACGAGCCATCCATTATATATACAATAAGTGCTGTGTATAATCTGCATTTAGGTGTAGTTTAGAAACGTTTTCTAACTATTTTTTACTGGACCGATAGGTCGCGTTTCTTTGGGGTCTACTGCGCATGTCTGGACGGGACGCCGTCCCAACATACCGCTGTGTTTTCTGCTCCTGACGCATGCGCACTGAGTGCAAAAAATAGGAGACCGATCGGGACGCAGGGCTCTCTATGACACATGCGCACAACGGCACAGTCAAAACCGGAGGATTATGGCTTATTATTTAAGTATTTACTTTAGTTTTTATTTTTATCATGAAATATGGCACTCTAACACACTGATAAGTGATTATAAATACAGTAAAAAAAAAAATTGAAAAGAAAAACGTATTGAATTACTCAGAAGAACGGGAGGATGTTGTTGTTGACCTGGCCGGAAGCTCTACAGAGCGCTCGTTTTGGTTTCACTTTCAGTAGCAGCAGCAACAACGTGTCGTCGTGTGAGTTAGAAATGGAGAGAAGAAATAATTCAGCTGCATCGCTACAAAGTGAACCGTTCTCCACCTCCTGAAATGTTTTGAACACATCAGGGACTCAGGGGCGTTTGATTCGGTCACTGTAAGAGAAGCTGGGGGCTTTGTGAGACTACTGGAGGATGAGACATTCAGCTTCTTCCTGAAACTCTTCCATCACATCATACATTCTCTACAGTCAGCTTCAGAAGCGGTCGATTGACTCGGTCTTTGTCAGCAAAGTCGTGCAGGAGTTCATGGACAACATGCAAAAGCTCAGGTATGCTATTTTTAAAGTATTGTGATGCATATGAGTGGTACTCTGGCGATATGTGGTTAGATTGCATCTAAAAAACCAACTTTCCAAAATGCACCCCTCCAAAAAAAAATGTTTCACCAGCTGCCACTGGTGGTAGAAAAGGGATGCATGGACTTTGTCACTCCCACAGCTGATCTTTGCTGTTCACCTAATTCCATTAGGGTTTAAGGAATGCAGAAGTACCATTTAAATGCTGCATGGTTGCACAATATATCACAATAGTGTCATGATTAGAATGCCAGTGTGCAATATTGTAAAGAACTGATGTGCACCTTGATCTAATAGAATAATATTGCAACTGCATGTTTTTTATGACATGCAGCCCTAGATTGGTGTCCTCCTAACTCCAAATATGACCCTGGCTCAGAGGAGAGCAGCATACTGATTGATTAAAACCAGCTATAGACTCCATGACATCAAGTTAATGTCAAAATTTACTTTTCATTGTCCCTACTTTTATTTTTATTCACCTTGAACATATATTTTATGTAAAAATATGCTTATTGTTGGTCTATACATACATTCTGACATTTCAGCTAACCAATAAGAAAAACTTCAAGACTCCCACACACCTGACCGAGCACATCCGGGAGCCCCCACTTCCTTCTGACTGGGCTAAGAAAGGCTGGTGGCTACAGCCCCTGCTGTTCCCTTCACCTGCTCGCTCGGTTACGCAGTGGTGACAGAACATCTCAGGAAATGTCCGCCTACAGCCTCCAACCAAGCTGTACAGACTCCACCGGTGTCAGCTGGTTGCACAGTCAACCCCAACACGCCACTTCTAATCTCGCCCCCAGCCTGTTGGGCCGTGCTCACGTTGCAGAGTTCTGGAGTGGAGCCTCAGACAGCCGGGTGGCTGGTGAGCAGTGGCGGGATTTGGTCTCAGAGACAGACGAGGAAGACTAATCTTGTGTGCACAAGACCACCAGAGAGGATTGGCCAGGACTTAAGAGAGATATACAGGGAATTGAGAATTGGAGACCAGACCAGGTGAGGAGAAAGGAGCTGCAGAAAATACAGCAAGAGCTGCACGAGAGTATGAAGGATATGAGTGAAGGTGGATATTGCCGTGCTGCAAATATTTTATAATAAAAGGTTGAATTGCAAGGGAAGTTAATATTTACCATGAAAAGAAATGAGCTAGGAGTCTGCTGAAACCTGCATTAGCCTGTTAGCACACTGTGCTTTTTAGATCACAGGGATTCAGTGGCGTCTCTGGCATCATATGTTAGGCGGGGCACAACTCAAATATATAACTGTAGCACAAACTTTCGCATTAAAAATGCAATTTAATCTAAATCTAATTTAAGAAAACTATTTTATACATGAAATTGCAAATAAAGGTTCACTCACCAGCATTGTTCATTTCTTTAAAAGAAAAGATGAAAATCATTTTTTTTTAATCTACTTCGAATTGTCTTTTTGTCCTGTTAGCTCATGAGCTAAACAACACTAGATGGAGAAGCTCTGCTTTCCCACCGAACATGAAGGTAACGTCACGTGTGATATTCCAGTGTTTTAATTGGACGGTCTGGGTTTGGGGCCCAGCGCTTCGTGCCCCGTGGGTGTCTATTGAGAGCGTGTTGCGCACAGTGATTTTCAGATGCTCGTCTTTTAGACAGGCTGTGAGGGGCCGGCCCATCGCCAAGATTTCAAGAGGATTTAACCTCCTTAGCTTGTCAGTATCAAAGCAAAGACTTAGATATGATTACACAGATATTTATAACAGAATATCTTAGTAACAGAATGGGTTTTTATGCAGTATTAGTCTAAAAACGAACTATTCTTTCCCACTGATCCCCACAGCGCCATCTGGTGACTGGTGGGGCCGGGACCTACCGGCCCTACATGACGAGACGCCACTGCTGGGATTACTGTTAGCATACATTTAGAGCGGAGATCTGTGCAGCTGTTTGTGTGATTAAAGCATTCTCACTCCATTTAGCTCTTTACAGAGAAACTGCAGTGTTTCGGTGCCGCCTGGTGGTTTGGCGAGACCTGTTTGAAATCAGGTCTTTCTGTGTTGAGTGTGCATGTTTTCCACATTTACTCACAATTACATGCAGACTGATGGCTTCTCTGAAGTGCTAACCACTGGAGAAAATACCACCAGCAATTCAGCCATCACCAAAACCAGTTGTGAGGGCTTGGACATCTATTAAAGGAACAACCCATATGTACACACCTGGTGTTGATTAGCCAATCAGCTACTTTGGAGGTGGTTGATTAGCTAGATCACCTCCAGGTGTGTGGGCATGACTTGTTCCTTTATAAGCTGCTCAACACCCTCACAATTGTTTGCCATCCTCTTGGTTTGACCTAAATTGCAGAGGATAACACAGAAAAGACTCATTTTTCTAAGCTTATAACAATTATTTTTACACAACAATCCAGATAAATAGTCTCATTCTGACCAAAACCTGTTAATTGTCTCACTCTTCTTCTAATTGACACCTATACAGCATATCATCAAAAACTATTCA
The DNA here is from genome assembly GCA_006937965.1 of Callopanchax toddi. NCBI lineage: Eukaryota > Metazoa > Chordata > Actinopteri > Cyprinodontiformes > Nothobranchiidae > Callopanchax > Callopanchax toddi. The sequence goes on from SSNR01000037.1 coordinate 1,803,609, forward strand.
TTACTTTCTAGTTGGTCTCCCTTCCCAATTTGAGAGACTCAGCAGGAGCATGAAATGAGAACGAGCTTGATGTGACAGTTGTGCTGCTTAAGTGTGACGCGTGTGCTGCAAGATTGCTTTTTGTAAAAAAAATGCACAACACAGAAAAGCTTGTTAATCAACCTGTCACTTGTTAATTAACCTGTTCTGTTCAGTTGTGCTTTGCACGTCAGTCAATTTCAATGACCAGTGCAACCTTTTAAAATGTGTAAAACTGTAATAAGAGGGGGACATTCTTATCTTTATGAAAACTCCCTGCTGAAAAAACCAGCATAGACCAGCATATGCTGGTTCTAGCATATGTTGTGTTTTGGTGCTGGTATGCTGGTCCATAGTGATCCATTAGTTCAACCAGCATAGACCAGCACCAAACCAGCATAGACCAGCACCAAACCAGCATAGACCAGCACCAAACCAGCATAGACCAGCACCAAACCAGCATAGACCAGCACCAAACCAGCATAGACCAGCACCAAACCAGCATAGACCAGCAAACAAATCATGATGGTCTTGATTTATATGCTGGTCTATGCTGGTTGAACTAATGGATCACTATGGACCAGCATACCAGCACCAAAACACAACATATGCTGGAACCAGCATATGCTGGTCTATGCTGGTTTTTTCAGCAGGGCTAAAATAAGATTTTAAAGCTTTGTGGCAAATATGCAATTAATATCTGATGGTTTAAGGTGCTAAAAGCCAGCTTTCTGATGCATGCTCATAATCACATTTTGCTTCATGGTCTACAAAAAGAAATGCAGCAAAGAAAACAAAACGCCAGTCTGCACAGCGACAGCTTTGAGTAAATGATTCAGACACTACCTGTGATTTACACTTAACATCACTTACTCAAAAAAAAAAACAAGACGGTAGAAAACAAATGGAAAGAGCTGCGTCGGTTTCATGTGCTCTTAAAAGAATCCATTTAAAATAATGATGAGAAAGAAACAGAAAATGTGTCAAGCTGTGTTGTTTTGTTTCATCTCAAATGTTAGTACGAGAGTGCGTTCGAACCCAAACCTCTCGTTTTAATGTGGTGTAATATTTAGAGGCTTCGCTCCGTCGTGCAGCACTCCCGCTCCGCGTCTGTAAATGCAATTTCAGCGAGTAAATAAACAAGCGAACTGTCCCTATGCCAATCTGCCATTACAGCTCGCAAAGTGATCTGCTCCTGTGATGTAAACAAACTGCCAGCCATGCTGGGCGCTCCCAAAGCGCGACGTATAAGTTCTCCTCTCAAATCACAAAGCCTTTAGCACAAACTCGGTTTTTCCTCTTTGAGGCCATGAGGGATTCGCCCGCTCCTCCTGAGACGAGCACTGAAACCCACAAATAAACAGCCTTCAGACGTTTACATATGGAGCACGACGCCGCTGAGGGCCTCCAGAGAGCGAGCGGTAAGCTCATTTGCACCGTGGATGCGAAGATTCAGAAATGGCTGCTTGGGTTTATGATGACTGACTAAGAGGGAAATATTCCAGCTGCAGAAGTAATGGAAATACTCTAGGCTATACTGGAGCTACATGAATATTTCTACTTATTTTTATTTTTGTTTGTTTTGTATATGAGGCTGGCAGGGTGGTGTGATGGTTAGCAGCAAGTGTGGGCTGTCTGAGTACTCCAGCGTCCTCCTACTGAGCAAAACTTGCATGTTGGGTTAATTGGTGTTTCTAAATTGAACACAAGACTTATATGTGTGTGTGTGTGTGTGTGTGTGTGTGTGTGACAAGTAGGCAGAATCCTGAACTGGACAAAATATGTTTGGACAAAAAACAACAAATGTTTATCTTGATTCCATTTTTTATCTTTCTTGCAACACATGATACATGTTTAAAGCAAAACAATAATAAAAAAAAAACTTGACTGGATGTCTTCTGCTTATCCAGGTCTGGGTCTTGGGGGGGTAGCATCCCCAGTAGGGAAGCCCTAACCTCCATCAGCTCCTCTGGTGGGACCCCAAGACGTTCCCAGGCCAGCCTCGATAAATAATTCCTCCTTGTCCTGGGTCAGCCTGGGAGGCCTCCTGCTGGCAGGACATACCTGAAACACCTCCCCAGGGAGCCATTTATGTGACACAGATGTCCAAACCACCTCAACTGGCTTCTCTTGATGTGGGAAAGCAGCTGTTCTACTCAGATCCTCCCAGATGTCAGCACTCCTCGCCCTGTCTTTAAGGCTGAGCACGGCCACCCTGCAGAGGAAATTAATTTTGTCCGCTTGTTTTTTTGATCATTGCCCAAAGCTCATGATCATAGATGAGGACTGTAAATAAAGAGCCTTGCTTTCTGGCTCAGCTCCCTTTTCACCACAACAGATTGCTTCTGCATCCACATCATTGTTGATGCTGCACCAAACCACCTACTCCTCCTGGTAGAGGAGTCTGAGTGCCCTAATGATCCTAGGAGGTATGTTTTCTAGGGCACTTTGCCCCCCAAGGAGAAGGGAGAAACAAAAAATAGCCCAAGACTTCTCTGGACTAAAGCATCGGAGTCTGGAGGGATAGGGTCCCACCCTGGATCAGGCCTGGGATTGGGGCTATAGCATGGTACCTGGCTGGGCCCAGCCCAAACCAGTTCATGGCTCATCCACCTGTGGGTACCTCGCCTGCAGGAGGAGCATGCAGGGTTTGGTACACTGTGGATCAGGTAGAAGACCAAGGTGAGAGCTTTGGTACCAGACAGGGGGAAAAAAAGGGTAAAAATACAAATTTAGAGAGGTCGAGTTAAAGAAATGAATCATTTAAAAATCTGGTAGGTGGACGTAAAGTAGCGAGGAAATATGTTAAACATCAAATCAGAGAACTATTATTTATTTTTTTATAAACTAGGTAGCTGAAGGAGACAGTTTTGGTCCAGACCAATCAATGATCAGAGTTTTCTTCATGTAATTTATCTTTTATGGTCGGTGCTTGTTTCAAGCAGTAGTGACCCAAACAAGCAGCTGTTGTAACTGCATGTTGTTCGTTCATTCACTCATAGTGCAGTGAAAGAATGGAAATAAAACCAACAGGTGTTCTTTTTTTCAGAATTCCCCACCCAATCAAACCTGGTGTGAAAGCATCCCTAACCGTCATCGCTTATTAAATGAACAAACTGTAAATAATAAGATGGGACAAATCTGATGTCCAGCTGATATCAAGCTTTAGCTGTGAATATAAAAATCCTATGAAATAACCTGTTCTGGTTTACTGCTTTACTGAGCATCAGCAGAATAATAACGGCTGCAATTATAGTCAAGATAATGAGAAAATGTTCCTCTGCCTGCTACAGTAAAGCACAGCTTTCCTTCCTCCTTTATTCTTTTCCTCCCTTCAATTATTTTGCCTCCTGTCTTTTTATTCATTCCTTCATACACCTTTCTTTCCCCTCAGCTGGAACAGGGACCAACACTTCTCTGTAGGCAGAAGCCAAAACCCTAAATCCAAGATTTGAAAAACTGCAATTATTAGTAAAAATGATCCAGAGGTAAATCGTTTTTTAAAAGGCAGTGATGTCAAAATTTAAATGTTGCAACATGGTTGGAATTTTTTGAAATGTTGAATTCATAAATAAGTGCTGTTTTTGTGTTTAAAAAAAAAATCAGGATTACATAAGACTCAACTTCAAATCCCCAGGGAATGGCCAAAAGAGTGGATGGATGGATCCTCGTCTGCAGCATGAGGGATTATAAGCCCTCCTTTATCTGGCAGATCATTTCGGTTTCCCTGAGAGCAGGCTTTACCGCGCTGATGGTTGCAGTGCGAGGCTGTTCTGCAGGTGGTTACGGCACAGTACATTATCACTGAGCAGCTATAGAGTTTGCCAAGTTTCAGCAGAAGATGAGAATCCAGTGTGTCATTTGTCTTATTATTCCTCGTGTTTTGACATTACGAAATTCTGCTGCAGCACTTTCAGATTGTATTCCTCTCAAATTGGACGCCACAGCTGCTGACTGTTAGTTTGCACTCATGCACACACATACACACAGCATTGCTGACATTCCCTCCTAAAGTGCACACCTGATTTCCTCTCCTCCCTCTTAATCCCAGTCAAATCCTGCTATTATACCCCCAAAAATTCCAATCCTCCCTCCTCTCGCCCAGTATCTGCCTCAATTTTCTGCAATCTCTTCCCCTCTCCAAATACACCTCCTCTCAGCCTAGTTTTATTATTTTTGGAACAACAAAAAATGATTTGACAATAAAATCTCTTGAGGGAAAGTCGGGGCCGGCCCCAAACGTCACCCAGCTGCTCTCGGCGCGCCGCTTTTCACCCACCGACACTGAGAGCTCAGACACCCGTCGGCCTCCTCAACGGTCTGAGCCTCACTGCCACCTCGCTCGAATTTACCTCATTCCCTGTGCCCTGCTGCACAAAAACACCCACACCGGTGGAGGAAATCTCAATAATAATTTCAGTGGTGATTGGACACGTTCCCATGGAGAGATAAAGAAAAAGCAAAGCGGCAGAGGTGAGAATGGAAGGAGAGGTGAGACGGGGGACCTGTGGATGAAGCGACTTTGCTTCCATCTCATTTGCAGATTCTATCCCTCTTTAACTAAATTACAAGGCCAAACGAAAGGCTTATCCACCCAACCCCTGTTTATTCTGCCTGAATGTATGCTACACGTTTTTAAAAAATTTAGTAAATCCTGATAATTACTTTTCATGTGTTGCCCAAAATTCTCAAAATTTCTGCATCATTATTGAAAATCTTCCCACATTAGAACACAATCTTGTCTGCTAGAATGACATTCCTTAATATATAAGTCGATTTTAAAATTACACATTTCAAGCAACTGGAAAAAAAACATCTAATTAAAACTCAACCCACAACCTCCATGCATCCATAACATCTGCTTCACCAATTCTCAACACCGTGACCACAGTAAATAATAATTATATTGGAGAAAAAAGTCAATCTAAGTCTATAATTACACCAAGAATCCATCATCTAAAAACTCATGTAATACAGCACAGGGGGAAGTCACTATTTGACACGTTACATTACTTTGTCATTTTAATCTGATTGTGGTTTAATGCTTGAAATTCTACCACAGAAAACGGTTGTAGTCATGGAAACAGAAAGCATGCGACTACTTTTCAGCTCAGGCATTGATGAGGTCTCATGACGTATCACTAGTGTCACAATACAAATAAAAATAAATAATTATGGCCAGATCAAAGTTGCTATCTTGTATGAAGTTACTGCAGGAAACCAGAAACGTCTGGATTGTGTTGCAAATCTGTTGCATCAGAGCAAATTACTGCATTTTTAAAAATGATAAAACATCTAAAATTTATTTTAAAAGTTTGCAACAGTATTAATCTTGAACAATATTGACACACACTTAAAGGGAGAAGAGGGAAGATTTTAAAAATGAACCTCATGAGCTGCGAATAACTGCAGCCTTGAACGGGAGCACGCACAAACTTCTCACTATCTCATAAGGGTTCAACCAAAGGCAGCCGGAGACATGATTCCATAAATAAAAATACATTTTATTAATACAAAAGGAAATATGGTAAAACAATGCCCCGCGACACACACACACACACACACAGACCGCAGGAGCCGATCTAACAGAGCTAATCTCGCTAGCCGCAATGTTCCAGTCCTTCCCAGCTGCCTGTATCGCTAAAAGCTTTAATCAGTCGGTGTTCTCTGACTCCCGGAGGTGAATTTGAGAAATCTAGGGTGATAGAATCATGTCCCGCCGCCTCTATCACCCTAGATTTCTCAAGTTCGCATCACGGAGTGGAGCTCCGGAGCACCCGGAGGAGCGTGCGCTGCACACCCGCCTTTGGTGCACTGTAAGCGGACTGAGGTCCAGGAAACAGTCGGGGATTTGAGGCCTATCGTCCCGAGACCCGTAAACATCAACAGATTGCTGTGCGGTCGCCTATAACAACACCTTTAGCTCTGAGAAACCCTATAATCCATCAGAGAGGTTTTCAGCTCCATAAACAAGATAACACCAGTTTGATGAGGAAAAACCACAGATTCAGACGAAGGAAGTCCGCCATTGACCAGCAACACAACACAACGGTGCAATACTGCCACCTACTGGATACACATTTATTATTACTTTTTAGCTTCCAGAACGCGCAGCAGCGTCAGTTGACGTCACATCCGCAGGACAGCGCGGGAAATTCGTTCCCGAATTGCAGAACATTTTACAGCCTGTTGAAGATTATGGAATGATACATGGGTGGACTCATTCTTTTTGATCCCTCTTGTCCTTTTAATGACAGAATGACTGACTGGACTATAGTTCTACTTAATTAGGTTTAATGTCACAATGGATAAAAACAAAGTATTTTTTGTTTTCTTTATGGACAACACATATTATTTTTCCTATTTCTCATCTCACAACTGGGGGGGGAAATTATTTTTTTCTCCTTACATAAATGATATAGCCACTATATCATCCATCCAAATTTTACATCTAGTAAAAGATGTTTAGCATTTTGTCAACCCACTCACTTATTCTAATAAAAGCAATATTCCTAAACATATCACAGTCACAGGGCTTTCAGTCACACGGACATGAAGCTTCTCACACAAAGAAATGATGAAACTTAAAGTACAGAATTGGACTACAGAACGGGTATTTCCAAGTTGTCCTGAAGGCATCTGTACCTCCACTGGTGTGCCACTTGGCGGTTGTGGCCTCTAGAGGCAGGACCCATCTGTAGGAGGCACCGTTTATTTTCCTGCATGAAACCTACAAACGAAGCTCTGTATATGTATATTCAAAATAATTTAGATAAATTCACCGTTAGTAGATCAACCCGTTATCTTAAATCCTGTTTGTGCTAGTCTGTTACAATCAGGACATAAAACGGTGGAGCAGATTTAATCTCACTTAATGAAACTTGAGACTGCGATCATTACAAGAACAAAATCTAGTTAAGGACATAACTTAAATAGATGTATTGACAGAAACTGAAGCATTTAGAATGGGAGTGTTCTAAAGCCTGAGCTTTTTTGGAACCAACACTTATCAGTACTAACAAGTATTTCTGCTTGGGTTCTGAAATTGAGAAACAAATGCTAAACTTCTGCATAAATAAATAAAAAAAATACTAAAAATGTTAGAATCAAAGCCAGGACTTGTGTTACTGTACAGGAAAATGAAAGTTTGTCATCAAACTTTAGTCATGCAATGAGAAAATATAGCAGTTATTTATGAAAAAAATCTATTTTTTTTTCTTACGTCAGACTGCTCTGTTTTTAGTCCAGGATGTTTACATGACCTCCTTCCTTTGGATATTGGTGCAAAATGTCAACTTCAGTGACGTCCTGAGTTTTCAACGAGGCTGGGAGCCTATCTGCCCTTCGGCTTTCACCTGCCTATTAAGGTGGAACATATTGGCTAGATGGGTTTTCAGTGTGTGAGATTTGCAGCATAGAATAACTGAATGGGACACACACACAGGCTCACACACAGAGAAATGGGTGGGCTGGTGGTGGCGAACCTTATCACTGTGCCACAAAGTGGGAAGATTAGATTACTCACTTCCCTAAACCTCTAACTTGGTTACCATAGCGATGGCTGTGTGACTGGGGCAGGGGCTCACCACTTTGGAGGCTGTTGGATGGAACAATCAGCAGGGGAACCAAAGGTCAGCATACAGATTCTATTCTATTCTATTCGCTGAAGTGTGTTTCAGGAATCTTTGCAAACATTCCGATTAGATTTATTTCTTTGGAACGTTTGGAAAGCCAATAAAACAATAAAGTGTTTCGCGCCGCCTCATAAGGCTATTTTTGTGCATTGCTGCATACCAACCGAGGAAGATCAATTGATATTGAATTCATAATTGCACCATAGTGGAGCCTCGGCCTTAACTCAAACTAATGAAGTGCTGGCAAATCCATAGTGTTGTGGGTCTGATCATTGGATTAATTACCCCAGTCAGGCTATTGTATTTCAATTAGGCCCAATACAGTGTTCATCTTTCCATTAATCAACAAGCACAAAAACTGATATTGTTCAAAGACTGGAGACGGGTGCATGTGGATCGGATTATAGCAATACAAATTTAACATCATTAGGTATTTAGTCATGAATATTTCTCAATAAATTCAGACCCAAGCAGTGAGTTTTTTCCTAGTTACTCAATTTATGCAACAAAGTGTGTAACTCACTGGGGACTGTTGGTGACTTGTTGGACAAAATATGAGGGACAAAAAGAACATTTTCTGTTTTGAATTGCAAAATTCCAAATTTTTATTTCGCTGACAGATGAGCTATTGTTTTATTGCACAATCTACAACTTAGCCTTGACATCTAACTTTCTCTTCTACATCAAATTGAACCAATTTTTAGCCAAAACACATGGGAGGTTTTAGACATGTTTTCTGCTCACTCGGTGCTTACTGGGAATGGAATATAAAAAAAGAGGTTTTGCTATTTTTGAGAGAAATAAAAGCCTAAAAGAGCAGCACAAACAAATAAATGGAGACACAAATAAATGAAGACGGGAAGTAGAAAAGTCTGATGGTGAAAGCCTCGTAAATACAACTAATTAGACCCCAGGCTGCCCAGAGTCCCTCCACAGAGGACTCATAATGGAGTCATTTTTCCCCATTTACTCAGAAACGGCTGTGAGAAGTCAGGGACACTGTTCCGACCTTGACACAACACTTCATTTAGATAAGCGTTGGCCTTGAACCTGTGTTCAAATTAGGTCACTTTGGTGCCTGCAGCCCACAGAGCATGACAGTTTAGATCTGACTTTAGAACTGGAGGCAGCAGAGTATTGCTGACTCATAACCAGAGTCGGAGCTGGTTCAGCCTCAGAGGAAATTAGGTCTACTGGAAATTTTTTTTTTTTTTAAAGTTTATTATTGAATTGTGAAAACAAGGACCTAAAGTACATTTGGGTCTTTAAAACAAGGTACAAGAGTTGTCCTTTGAAGGATGTATTAGAGGATGAGATCAGTTTGACTTTGTGGTCTTTGGTGTGGGACCTGCCTCCTATAGTGATTATGGACAGAATGAAGACCTCAATCGTTTAAAAAAACTGCCAGGTCAGCGATGGTATTTGCAGGAGCTTGGCAGGTCTTCACATTAGAGTGATAGCTCGACTATTGATATGAGTTTGGGTCATGGTATCAGGGTCCTTGGATAGAGCTTGGTGGATGAGGTCGCAGGACTGGCTTCATGCTACATCATGATGTAGCACCATGCATGGTGTGATCATGGATATATTTTATAAGATTGGCATGGGAGTACATAGCAGACATATTTAACATGGCGAGGAGAGCATGCCATGGATATTGTGCAGAACCAAGCAGGGATAAACCTAATTCGGTGTTACAGCATCATAACTTCATTCTCAATGTAGGAAGTTGTCAATTATCTGTGGTCCAGATTAAAATGTGGATGTAGTCTAACAAACGTTTATCTATTTAAAAAAGTAGATGGGTTTTTCCACATTTTATAATTTAGGAGAGACTGGATTTTAGCCGTTGCAGCTTTAGCAAACTGTGTGCATGCATGATGGCGGGAACACATTATAGAGATGAGGTAAAGAGGTTGGTATTTAGCAGTATCATTGTTAACATTAAGCACAAAGTTAAAAGCAGAACAATATCTAAAAAGTAAACATTTGTGATTTTCTTTTACAGGTCCCATATTATGCTAAATTCACTTTCTAAAAAATCTTTGAAGTCATATCAGTCCCAAAGACTGTCTGAGACCAACAAGTGTTCAAATATTTTCACTGTTTTCCCTTCCTGAGTCTCATTTTTGGGAAATGTGTTTTGAGCTAAATGGATGGTTTAAACATGTTTCCCCTGCTGATGTCAAGAAGGGAAAAGACCACTCCTCTCTAGAGGACAGAGCCAATCACGAGCACCTTTGTCTACCTGAGCCCGCCCCCGCCCTTTAAAAACCACCGGAGCGCTCATCCTCACAAACATTAGCAAACGGTCACGGTGAAGCTACAAGCAAAGCTTCATAAATGGTTGCATCAACGAGCACAAAAGTATTTTTACTTCCTTCATCTGAGACCCTGAAGACCCACCGTCTTCTCATGAATGCGCAAAGAAGAGAAATGGGCGGGGCTTCGAGTTGCACTGCTCTCCAACTGCCCTGCCCATTTTAAAGGAAAGTTTAGCTTTAGGAGGTTGGATGAGGGGTGGAAGAACAACAGCTGCACTTAAAGTAAGGGTCAGTTTGACCAATGCATGGCTTTTACATGTTATTGAGATGTAAAAGAAATGATGCAGTGGATAGAAAGTGCAGAATATGACGCCTTTAATCTTTGTGCACCATTGACTGGGGTCACAAGAAAATAACTGACAACCCAGACTGGAAGAGAGCTAATGTTGCTTTCGCTTGTGCAAATTCTTAAGAAAACATCAGAGTTTACAGAACGTTATTGTTTTATATCAATAATGCAACTGGTGAACACAATTTATTTTCTGCCTAAAATCCATCCGGCACAATGGAACCTGACATCCACTGTATTACTTTGTCTGCAATCTCACAAATTTAGCTTTTATTCACACTTTGGTTTGAGAAAACACTGCATGAAGTGAGAAATGACAGCACGGCTGCACGCTGGCTTATTTTTATTTATTTATTTACAAATAAAAGAACTGTTGAGACGAGCAGAAACCCTTTAAAGCTTTTGTTGTCCTTCCTCCCTGCCAGATCATGTGAGAGCAATTCAATTTGCCCTCTGTACAATTTGATTTGGACAAATGTCTGATTCGGACTGAAGGGGCCATGTGACTAGAATCATGTCCAAAGGCCCTCTCCCTGCACAGTTGACTTGTGTTCTCACTTATCAGATAAAAAAAACAAAAAAAGGCGAGCACTCTTTCTCACACAAGCATGAATGCAACCATGCGTGCACTTCACACTACGCACACTTATTCACACATTCAGCCTACAGCCAATGAAACTGGCATTTTCTTGGCTTACTCTGGTTTTATGTGTGTGGATTTATCACTGACCATTAAAATAAATTTGATTTTCACCAGGATGGGTCTCCGCCGCCGCTTTCCTCACTGCAAGTCCGACCATCTTTTACAACCACTTGCTTTAACCTTCTCCCCTGCACATAAAACACCAGCAGTTCCTTCCACCTCTGCCAGAACCCTCCCTCCATCTCTTCTACTGTATCTCTCCATCTGTTTTGACCTCTCCTTTGATTCTATCTTTATGGGAGTGTTTGAGTTTCTCCTCCTTTTGCCCTTGCCCCCCGTGTTCCCACTTTCACTCCTCTGCTACAAAAATATCCTCTCTGCCCCAGAGCTATTTTTTCCTAATTGTCTCTTTTCCTCTTGAATGATCGATTCGTCAGATTTATCTGGCGGTTCGAGGGAAAGAACAATTCTCAAGCTTCTACTTTTAACTGCACAGGGATGAGCATTTGCAATGAGCTTTTATGAGGATGTAAAGAAAAGCAAATTTGTGCGTTAAATATAAAAAAAACCCCACTCAAAATAATGTAATTTGCATGAAATTAAAATAACTTTTAAACTAACAAACCAAAAGTGAAGAAAAATATTTAACTTCTCTTAATTTGTTTGTAATTTTCTTATTTTTGGACCATTTAATGAAGTTAATCATGCAGAACAATTAAATTTTCTCTCTCCTGCCTCTATGTTTTTGCATAATTGTTATGGTAACCCCACGAGGACTTTGGTGTTATAACTCACTTGATTTATTGTCTCGTCTTGCATGGATGCCAAATATCAAGTAGGCATCGTGGCTCTCTCCTTCTCGAGCACGTCTGAATGAAGTCGTACGGAACATTAAAATTAATGTGACCTGTGTCCGAATGACTGAGCGCCTTTCGTTTATCAGATGTTGCAAATATCAAACCAGAGAAGAAGCCAGTGGATGACTTTGTAATAAAAAATGACAAATATTCCTCTAAATCTTTTTTTACTTATTAAATAAACAATGCTATTAAAAGTTCTAAAATATCTTTAAATGAGATGTGGTTAACTGGCATATTTTGCAGGGTAATGAAAGTGTGTGAATGTTCAAAAACCAGCCTCTATATGTGAAATCACTTCATTAAGATGCAGCATGTGAGGCATTACAAAGCATGATGGGAAAGCTCGTGTCAGTCTGTATAATCCATGAGCGAGCACGCTCTAAGAGTTTATCGTACGCCTCTTTTCCATTCCCATGTATGTTCACTGAATCTCCTCCTCGTGGTGTTTCCGTTATCTGCTCTGTGACCTTCCTCAGGCCGCTCCCTGAACTCCATCCCATGTTTTTGTTTCCCTATCTCTCCGGTTGACCTAACACCAATTCCATTTCTATTTATTCATCCGTCTCCCTGTCGTCTTTATCTCTTTGTAATCTTCACATCCTTTACATGCAGCTCAGTGTTTGGTAGCTAATGAAGCAACAGCCTGAGCAAACACACAGGACGGAAACAGGCTGGAATACATATGCATGCAAACTGATGTTGATGCAAAAGGCTTGTTAGGCAATTAAGCCTCAAATTAGAGACAGATATTATGTATGGAAAAAAATCGCTCTAAGACAACATCGACATGTATAATAACTAGATAAAGGAATGTGGAGGATAAAGCCAAAACAAAAAAGTGCCCCCCCCTAGTGGCTGGCTGCAGTACATGGTTTAGGTCCTCCCATTTTTATGTTGACTCCAGTTAATTCTTTAACTTTTATTTGTAATGAGAAATTATGACCCGTAATACAACATGATTGGTGACTAGGACGAACTTTAACCAATCATAAGAGTCCAGACATGGCAGCGCCTGCCTCACTTGTCAATAACAGTAGATAAATGAACTGAATATGGTCAACTATTTGACTTGTTTAGCTGCGTTGATCCATAGCAGTGGTGTCCAAACGCTTTAAAGGTCCCACGTCATGGTTCTCCGTGTTTTCTGACTTATCTATCATGTTGCAACGTTGAGTTCTCACCTTAAACCTGCCAGAAAGAGCAAAAAACGGCATCCATCTGTCTCCTAGTACAGCCAGTGAGAATTTCCAAGATTACAGACCTCCTCTGCCAGTAGGTTTCAAACCGTTTTTTTTATCCCTAGCCCGCTATGAGGTCATAGTGATCCGGACTTGCTTATATGGTCTAGTTCACGACACCTAGAATGAGGAGAACGCAAGTGCTGCCGCCTCCATTGACCATAGACCGTGTAGCACAGACACAGTTATCCTCTCGTGTTTCTCTTTTCTTTTAGCGAGCGTTTCGTTTCTCTTTCACGTGACGGCACTGCCCCCTGCTGCAGCAGAAGTGTCAGGATGCCAAATAAGGAGAAACCCAGCAGAACCAGAAGGCGGCGCTTTCTTCTGATCTCTGAGTTGCTCGTTAGGAAATAATTACAGCGTATTTTGAGTTATAATGGGTGCAACGCTAATCTAGAGGCATCAAAGATTACACCTGTTTAATATTAATTGATTTAAATATCGAGCCATGGGCACTTGAGCTGAAAGTTTAAAGTACTCATTGGCCACCAAAATAGGAACAAAAAAAAAACATATTTTTGATATATTTTTTTCACTATTCAAAAATAACATATTTTATTAAATAAAACATTCTTTATTCTTGTAGAAAATCTATACATTTTTGTAGATATGACACAAAATGGATTTTGTATGCTTGACTTAAAATAAAATCTTAAATTGCCTAGATATGATTTTGTTTTCTTAAAAAAAAAAATGCTGTGGTTAGTAAAGTTTGATAAACAGTGCTCATGAGTCTGCTTTCTAGTGGTTTCTGCTTCTTTTTATTATAAAATCAAATAAAAAAACAAAAATAAGGTTGGAACCACGTTGCTTTGTACTTTTTCCACTTCAAAAAACAAATATATATTTTTGCATGTATTTTTTTATGCCTTACATTAGTAAAAAATTAAACATAAAATGAAAAAAACAGCCTGTGCTGGAAGGTTAAAATTCTGCCATTGTTAAATTGCAGAAAAAGGCCACACAAAATCCCTCTGAGGGCTGCAAACAGCCACTTTGGAGACCCCTGATATAGTTTTTGCTTCAGTATCAACCACACAAACAGGCATATGAAAAGAAACAATATTATTAATATATATGTAGTGTTAAAAGAAAGGTTAAGTCATGAGAATAACTTTGCAGCCATTTAACTTTTTTCCCACTGGACAAAAAAAAAAAAAGGGCTGAACTGATTCTTGGTAGACATTCAGAGAAAGGGGAGTTTCAGCAGCTCATAAGAGCAACACAAAAAGCTCAAAATAAACATGAGATCACAGATTTCTGATCCAACTGATTCCCAACAACCATCAGGAAGGTGCAGATTTGTCTAAACTGAGAGATATCCTCAATTTATGAGAAATAGTCAGAAGATTTCTTGTCTTTAACACACACACTCTTTGTGTGATCTCAGTATCCGAGCACCAGGGACTCATTTACCACCATCACCAGCAAGTTTCAGCTTACACATCATCACCGTGGGGAAGATCATGAAGGAAACGTGTAATCAGATCTGGCTGCCATTCAAAGGTCTGCCATTAAGAATTTGAATTAAAAAAGGCAGAAATCTGAACCTGTTACAAACATACATTTAAAGGTATGTGATGTGAAAGTCATGTGACGGGAAACTGAAATGCCTCCATAAATAAAAGAGCTCCTTTTTGCAACAAAGATTAAATTAAAAAAACAGAAAAGAAAAAGGCTGAGATGAAATTAACTTTGACAAATGTTTCATTTTGAAGATAAATATTTGGAGAGACAGCAGGGCAGATCAATTTGGAGTCAGAAATAGTTTATTTGTCCACTCCTGCCAGCGAGGCTCCAAAACAACTCTGATTCAGAAACGCAGGTGCAACTGGCTCGTTTCAGTAATGACAAAAGCAAATTAGCACAGAGCTGCAATCAAGCAGACCTGCTGATAATCAGGAGCCTGTAAATTAAACCACAGTACAGGCAGCATGTTTCATCACCTGCTCAGGTGCTTCAGTCTTTGGATCGAATAAAAGTGGCTTAAATCAACTTAGAAATGCACGTTTTTTTATGGATCAGGAAATGTCCGAACAGCTTTTTTATTTTAGAGGAATTAAAAAAAAGCATCGATTGATTCCTGCCTCTCGGGTAATTCAGGTGAAAACGATGCTTTCCCAGTTTAAACGGGACCAAAAAAGCTGAATAAATCAGATTTTCCTTCCAGTTTAAAATAATGATTTGAAAATAATAAAACACAGACGCACAATTGAAGAAGGAAAAAAGTTCTTTCACACGTTTTTCTGCTCCTACTGATGCAGCACTAATCTGGCTTTAATACACTGCTGGCGACAAACACAAAATATCTCCTTGAGTTCCAGTGATGCTACATCATTATGTAGCTGGAACTTATTTTAATTATTAGTATCTTTAGATACGTTTTCCAGAACATATTTTATGTTGCGGCTGGAAAACATGTGATTTACATCTAAACACCTTCACATCAAATCCAGCAAAGACTTTTAGCAACGCTCCAGTTTTCCTAATACAACAGGAGACCTGTTGGTGCTTTTTTTTCTTCCATAAACATTCATGCTTCCCTCTGCATTTCTATGCAGACAAGTGAGCTTGACAAATACTAGAGGTCTTGAAATGAAATGCGGGCAGTGCCTTGTCCTCCATCTTTGTGTGTACAGTCTACAGCTGCAGCGGCACGACGAGGAGGAAGAGGAGGAGGTAGCACTTTCACTGCCTGACAGCTGCAATAATGCTGAGCAAATTCTAAAGCTGAAAAGCTGCTTCTGCTTTTCGTGTAGGTAAAAAGGAAAAGGCCACTTGGCAGCATAATCAGACACCAGACTGACACTTACTGCGTTTTGATCACAAGGTTGCTACGGCGAATGTGTCAGCAAACAGTTGCCTGTTTACTCATCTGTCAGATATAAAGCAAATTTAGCAAATTATTACTAAAATTAGAACTCATTTTGACAAATCCTTTAGGACATTTGCACGTAAACTAAATCTTTTGTGCATACAAATAAGGTAGGAGCTACTGTGTGAGACGCAAAAACGGAAATCTACAGAACACATCTCAAATCCTCAAACTCTGAATATGTGCTTTGTTTCAGATTGTCACAACAATTAAGATACCAATCTCTTGCTTTTGTCGGCGGGAAAAATAACTGACTGTAATGCAAAACATCAAATTGGACAGACTTATATGAACCTCAGAAAAGAATCACTGGATGGACATCAACAAATTCTGATGTCAAACCAAGATGGCTGCCACTCAGCAAACACACAAATGACTAAAGTTCACTCAGGTATTCAGCTTAAAATTGAAGTTACTAAGAATCATCACCAACACAGCTCGTTAAGCTTGATTATGAGAATTATACCATTAATATTATTAACGCAATTATTTTGGTCAACATTTAAATCAATGGGAACAGAATGGATTCATGTCTCCTCTTCAACAAAAACCCACAACACTGCAGTGTAGCTTATCAAAATAAGAGCATCAAGTGTTTCCCAGCACACTAGATTGTTTTATTGTGAGCTGTGTTTAATTTCAGTTTTCCATTCACATATAAAACCTTCAGAATTACATACTTTTATCATCAATAGCTCTTGTCTTGGAAGCACAATTTTTTTTTAGCACAAACTTTCAGATTTATGTAAGACCTAAAATATCCAGACGGCTGCAGTTACAAATTCATGCCAGTGAGTGGCAAAGTTGAGATTTTTAGTGAACAGGCTGGCTGTCTGTGCTTTGTTAATAAAACAGAGAAAAGCTGCTTGGTGGCTCTGATGTAAAATTACAAAAAAATGTGCTTTTTCTGCAAAAATATGGATAAATACTGCTCCACACCACAGTGGGTGTGTGGGGGAGGGGCAAAACATCCAACACAAGAATGGCTAAAACTACCAGTTTTAAAAGATGCAGATCGTAAGTTTTCATATGACACCTAATCATTATTTAAAACACATCCTGTGTGACTGAGATCTTGCACATGATGGCAAAACTGACTAAAACAGCCATAACTCCATTGTTTTTTCAAAGTAAAATAATCAGGTTATTGCATAATTTTAGGGGTGACACAAACTCAGCTCCTCCCAAACAAACGGAATTGATCTAGAAGTGACGTTTGCCCCGCCTGGTTGTTATAGAAAAATCAGAGGTGGATCAGAACAGATAGAGGAATATTAAAAAGCAGCGTATGTGGAGTTAGAACAGAGGATGTGGAGGAGGAGGAGGTGAGTAATCTTACCATCGTCTCCTGATCCCGAGCCAGCATCTGCAGGAGAGAACAAACAGTTATTAACCACAGGCTCCTGCAGCCATGGACATTAGCTGAATAAGCGCGTGTCTGCATATGGAAGTGTGTGTCTGGGCCTGTTTGATTATAAACTTGTGGTTGTGTGTTCCAGGAGAGGCAGACACTTTGTGCTCTTGTAGATTAGCGAGATGAGATTTCTGAAAAGATAAAGAGCAAAGTAATACTACAAGTCAAAGCTGGAAAGAAAAAACAAAAAGACACTGCTCAGATGGAGCATCCGCCTCATTCTGCAGCAGCTGTGGAAGAACCGAAGACATCCAGTGTTTCCAGTTGCAGATCTGTTTGTGTGTGAGCGAATCCTTTTCCATGGCTTTCCCACTGAATCTATGCAAAGCCCCCTCAAACACACCAAGCTTACTGAGCCGTTCAACAATACAGCTGTGAAAGGGATACTCGCGAGCACTTCGGAGCTCCGTGTAACTCGATCTGCCACATAAAGTGATCTGCTAAAATGCGCCAAGCTAGAGAGCGGACCCGCGCAGGCCCTCGAGGACAGTAAGGGGATAAGAGCCCGGCTTCGTATGAAGACCCATGTGAGATGGGTTTAGAAGAAGAAGTGCCCAAAGTGGGGTCATCTCAGCTCCTCGCACACATGGAATCTGAGCAGACACCTGACACTGATATGCACACGGCGTAAGGTTTGGATCAATAAAATACATTTTTAACAAGCAACACGTCTGGTTCGTGATGATTCTTTGACCATCAGCAGATGGTCGGACGTGTCTGGGGAGTGAAACTCTTAAAGCAACCAGTTAGAGTCTGAAGATAATCGATGGGGTGGAGCCAGCTCCAAAAGGATCAGATCAACTCATTTACTGATGAATGTCAAATGTTATTCATGAAGATGGACTAAAATATCTGAATTGTTTAAAATATTTTTATGAATGGTGCTCACAAGTCTGCTTTTTTTGGGGAAAAAGTCGGTGAGGGTTGGTTTTATTTCCCTGAAAATTAAATAAAAAGCAAAAAAAGGTGAATAACAAAAGACAAACTTCAAACTTTTCTATTTGAAAAGATATAAATGTTTGTTAGGCCTCAGATTAGTCAACTTCTTTACATAAATACATTTAAAACTATCTGCATCAACAGCCTGTGTGCGCATCAAACTGCATCAAAGGGAGTTACAGCAAAAAAATAGTCAAGAATTTGAATAATAAAACTCCCAAAGACAGACAACAACAAGAGCAAGGTAATAAAAGGTCGTAAAATCCAGATGATCAAATCATAGAGTCGAGACGGTAAAAACACCGAACAAAACAAGGAGTCAGGCCCTGCTTGTCGAGATCAGGGTGTGGAAGTGCATTTTAAATTCTCCTAAACTTTAAACAGCAGATCTGATGTGCTGATGTTCCGTAGAGCTGCAGCAGCTAAAGCACGATGATGACCTCTGGTTTCAAGTTTGGATTTTGAAACGGCAAGAGACATCTGGTTGTTTGACCTCAGTGTTCTGGGTTTAGAGTGCTGTTAGAAGATTAAACATTAAGAATCAATGGGAGCCCATGAAGGGAAGCCATAACGCTGCTGCTATGTGTTCACGTTTCCTTGTTGCTGTTAAGTCGAGCTGCAGCGTTTTGAATCATCGGCAGACTGATTAATGCCGTTGTACAGTGAAATAGTCAATACATGTGATAAAGGCATGAATGAGCTTCTCAAAACCTTTAAAACAGAAAGACTTGATTTTAGCTAAAAGACGACGCCTGATTTTTGAGGGCTGCACAAAATCACTCTGGTGGACACACATGACCTCAACCCTATAATGCAAAAAATTTCAGTAAAGCAAAGGTTTATAAAATGTTGCATAAACTTTAATTAGAAGATTGGATCCATAAGAAGAAGTCTGCGTTGATCTTGGTTGCATTTGAACTAGTCTTTAGGATGAAAACTTTATTTATACCAATAAATGATGTTCATGAAGCCATTCTACAACAGACACCATAATGATAATTTATATTTGTTTTGCACAAAAACACGTCAAAATATCAGAAAACCAACCAGCAGTGAGACTAACGGCAAAAACAGGGAACTAATTTGTTTTTTCATCAATAATCAGAACAGAGCAATCATAAGTCCAAGTGGATTATAAAACTAAAACTGCTAAATTGTCCAAGTATCTAAAAATCACAATTTATTTTGAGAATTTGCTTAATGAAAACTTTGGATGTATTCAAACTTTTAATTTTGGATGAAACTAGATTTTATTCGTATCATTTTGCAGTTTTGTAAAGTTTCCTTCAGGGTTCTGATAAAATAATAGTAATAAAAAGAAGCAAGTAATAAACCTATTTTATTAAACTTAAAATAAAAGCAAAATAACATTCCCACATCGTCACCATGAAATATTTCCTCTGAATGCCATCCGAAGCTTTCTTTAAGAGAGCTTAACAGTTCAGTTCTAATGATGGAAGCGGCTTTATGAACTCTCCACAAAAGCTCCCTGTCTTCATCTGTTTTTAAAATCTGCAGTCTTTTATTGACCTTGGATCATGAGGGACACTAAATTTGCAGGGTTTGGTGAAAAGGCTCAGCTTAAGGGATCAGGCTCGAGTCAGAAGGGCTTCCAGGTAGATCAATAAAAACCTTTAGTATCCGTACAATAGCTGAGGTGTGAGGAGACAAAGACAAAATGCCTGGAGGGGGGGGGGGGGTTTACATTTCTACCTCTTTCTGCCAAACGAAAGATCAGAAAGAGGGAACGTAGCACATTATTTAGTCCGTTAGTCATTGCAGGGTGGGTAATAGAGAAGAGAGAGTGCATTAGGGGCTGAATAGAGTTTTTTTGTTTGTTTTTTGTACAAAAACTGATGGGAAGAAAAAGAAAGGAACCTTCTTGGGGAGTTGTTATTAACCTTACTGAGCTGCTGAGTCTATTCTGCTTTTACATAACCAGCACACGCTATTCAACCTCCTACCGTTAACTCTATGAAGCCTGAAGTAAGAAATAATACTTTTTAAAACTGCACTATTTATTGGCTATTGTTACTAAAACTATCAGGTTTTTATTTATGTAATTATATAACATTAATAAATTATTATAATGGGTGTTTTCCACCTGTCCTCCACTAGAGGACATGGCAGGTTTTTGATGAAAGTACTAATACTAATACTCCATCTGGTTGCTTTAAGGCCAGAAGTGGTTTGATGCTAATTAGCAACACTAGTTCATAAGGGGTTAAACTTGATTTAACCCTTAAAGACCCAACACATTAAATAATAATCAGAAGAACCCGCAGAAAATCTTTAAAACTTTTAAGACTGCAGCTTATTGAAGAAAATCGTGTTAAAAAGAGAGCTAGAAACTTGAAATGTATCATATGTCACAACGGGTCTTAAAGGGCTAATGTTAGCTTGGTGGCTAGTACTGCTTGATTATAAAATCCCAATTATTTAAGTTGGAAAACATATTCTTAGACAAATTACACCAGAAATATATTTTTTCAACAATTTGTGTCACAAGGTGGCAAAGTTGAGCCATTTAGTGCAGAGACAATGCAGCAGTCTCCTTAATAAAACAGAGAAAAGCTGCTACAAAAGCGTGGATATCTAAGCAAAGAAGTACACACAAAAACACACAAGTTTTAAACAACCACGTGGAGAAATACTGCATGTGGGGATTATTACTGCAAATGTATCTGTATGTGACATGAAGCATCTCTAAAAGAAAGACCACAAAATGACTTTAGACCTTAGAATGGCTGGAAGTCTGTGTAATTTTAAAATATACCAAATAAAGGATGCTTGCAAAGTGTGACAGAGTTCTCAATTATTTATTATTTTAAGTCATTTACATTATTTTTGTGATCGAAAGGAGCCAAAATTCAATAAAAAATGTATTAATTCCACACACCTAGCAGGCAATATTCAGTGGATGTCTAACATGCATGAGAGGACAACTCTCCTAGGAGTCTGGAGTCCTTTAGGTGATTATTTAGTGTCATCATGCTAAGAGCTAAAGAGCTTTTGAAGGCTGTCAGAGAAGAGTCATCAAGTAAAGGATTGAAATGTATTAATTCACTGAGAACCATTTGTAGGTCATCAAGGAGCAGCCTGGGAAATTTTTACAACTGTTGCTGCCAAACTGCAAAAAAAGTTGATACAATTAAATTATTTAGCAAAATAAGAAAAAAAAATGGAATTTTGCATACAACTAAAGGTTTGTTGGTAAAACTCAAACAAATTTTGAAACACGGTGGAGGAATTATTAAGTTTTGTGATTTTGGCATCAGAAAATACATTAAGATAACGTAAAAGTGTAACTTTTCAGCAACTTTTGAAATGAAAGAATAAATGGAGTCAAACATCCAGATGTGAGTCTTACTGAAATGCTGTGGACTTTTAAAATGTGCAGCAAATGCAAAAAAAACCTCTGAACCTAACTTTTTTTTTTTTTTTTTTTACACATTCTGTGATAGTTAGCTTTTCCATTTACTAAACTGAAATCCAATCATGAATCTCCTTTCCCCAAAATGTTTTCCATCCTTGAAATGACGTTACATCAAAGCCCAACTTCACAGGGACATTTTCAACTCAGCGGGGTTCACAGGTTTTTAATCTGGTGACCACAGGGGTTGGAGGATGACAGGACTCAGCGACAGCTTTTACCTTCTCACTGACCAAACAGCTGCAAGTGCACTTGACTCAGCGAGGCAGGAAGTGAGAGTTGGGCATCCCAGTGCTGACTTGTGTTTTTATCTCCTGCTACCAAAAAGCAAAATGAAGCTTTAGTCTGTCTTTTACTAAAATATCTCATGAGTCACTGGATGGATTTTAATCAAAGGGTCTTGACATTTTTTTCTGAACAGATTAAGTGAAATATTATTTTAAATATTTAACTTGAACAGCTCAAACTTTATAATGTATCAACAAAAGAAACTCTGGGGTGAAAGGATGATGTGCATTCCTTCAAGGAGTGAAATGTTTTTCCATCTTTTGTTTCATAATGTTTTACATTTCTGAATACATTATTCAGCTCCTTTTAATTAACTTTTACTTTGACAAGAAACTATGTAAGCAAAAATATTAACATAAAAAATCTATGAAAACATTCCAACCTTGGTGAATTCCTAAGTGTGCATTCCTTTAGATTTGTCACTCACTGCAGAAAAAATGAAATTATTTTCAGAAGTTTTGACTAAAACTTTGTTGCTGATGCTCAAACTCTGTCTATTCAGTTCACCTCCAAATCTGCACATTATTAAAGGTATACTTTGCAACTTTTTCATATTTTTAAATCTTCTCCTTGAGCCAGTCTGTGCTAATCTGACCCTTACAGGTTCATGAAAAGTCCCTCAGCCCCATCTGCTGCTTGGATCCAGAATACCACGTTTACAACTTCTCAGTCTCCAGTCCGGTGCTCCGGAAGTCTCACAAAGTCACGTGTCTCACGACGGTTAGGCTAACTCAATGTGGCTAGCTGTTATGCTAGCTCCAGAGTGTTTTTAGCTCACGATTCCTGATTTTTTTCCATCTCTCCCTGCTTGAACACAGCTGATTTCTTTGAAGGAGTAAATAACCGCTCCAGCAGAAAGCTATGAAGGCTGAGGAGACATTTCAACAGTTAGATTTAGGGGTTTCTGAGCAGAAACAATGCTAACGTTTTTTACGGCAGTGACTTAAAATGGACACTAGGGGGTGCCAAAACAAGCAAAACTGCATAAGCCTTTAAATTATGATTTCCAAATAATATTTAAAGAATTACCTAATTAGGAACGACATGGATACTGTATGTTCTGTTAACTAAATCAAATTTAAGCACTTAATTATCAAGCATTGTCAAAAGAACTTTTAAGATTTATCCATCACCTTATATGATTTACATATTAATTAACAGTACGTGACTTTTCATAGTTTCACCTATAGTCTTCTTTTTTTCTTGACAGGAATAATTAGTCAAATCCTAAAAAATTCAAGTGTTTTTAAGAGTTTTAAGCACCTGTTAGACTCCTGGACCCTGATTCTAATCACTGAGAACCAGCTGAGATCTGGTTCCTGTTGTCTGCAGTCGGACAGAACGGTGATTAAACACACCGTCACTTTAACAACGTTGCAGCCTGTGCCAGCTTTCCATTTAACGACTCCCCTAAAGTTATGCTCCTGTCTCTGTAAAGTGAATTGGAAAATGTGGTGCTGGTGCTTACCTTGGCGTTAACTCTGGTCTTTGGGGTAAAATCCACCAGGTTTGTTTCGCTTTGCTAAGCTAAAGCTTAACGGTTCCTCGGTGCGTTGGGGAAACACCCGGCGTGAGAGGACGGCATCCCGCTCTAATCGGCCTCCATTGGCCGGAGCCCCTCTGTCCACTGACTCTTAAATGACAACTTTCTTGTATTTTGCTGAAAGTTAATAAATCCTGGGATGAATTAGAACATGGCGAATTGTAAATTTGCATTTTTTTCCCTGCGATACAATAAAGGTTTTCACTTTATTAAATGTCACACAACCTCTGAGATGTATGACTCAAGGGCATATTTTTCTGCAGCACTTACTAATAATAATAAAAAAAAAAGAAGAGAAGTCGTGATTATATGCCTCAGTGTCTTCACGTAGCTTGAAAATGGCACCTCAGCAGGCTGCTTGTTTACTGTTTAGAGGAACAGCAGAATCCCAACGTCTGCTCTCGTGGCCTCTGCTGTATGTAAGAAATTTAGTGTGAGAGTCTACTTAAGGAACGGCGCTGGGTGACCACGTTTCTAACTTATTATGATGCATCATTTGCAGATTATCATTAAAAATGGCATTTATAAATAAAGCAAGTTGTCTAACATCTTGTCTCTGAAAACAAATTCTTTCAGCTTGATAAATGACCCATGATGACTGAACAAAATGACACATTGGAGCCTATTTTACAATATTAGCCTTTAAAAGTTGCACTAACATTTTTGCCAAGCTCTTAGGGGAGAGTTGGACTTAAAGTCTTGATGAGGTTAAGATTTCTACTCTCTTGTAACCAATTAACGGATGAAAACGAGGTCTTCTGCTCCCTAAACCTCTAATTTGAAACTAATTATTCATGTCATTGTGAAATAAGCCCATGCCAGCAGGGAAAAAAAAAAAAAACAACCCCACAAACTAGCATCTAATCTCATTTTCTGGTAGATGTCACCCTCCTTCATTCAGGCAGATGGTTGAGCAGCCTCAGAGCTTGCAAAACAAGCCTGCGTTGGAGATTTTATCCTGAAACGTTGAGATTCGAACTCTGACCTTTTAGTGCTCATCAGCTCCTTGTTGCTACAATAAATATTAGATGTCTATTAAAGACTTTAGATTATTTATTTTGGCTGGACTTTCTGATTTCTCTAACATGCCTTTTAAAAGATAATAATAAAGCAATCTGAAATTAAGCCCGAGATAATGTTAAAACCTCGTTACCAAAAATGACAAAAGCACAAATTTTTTAGAGGAAAAGAAAAACCTCTTTGGTTTTCACGTGTTTGTAAGAGGTTTGTTGTTGTTGTTGTTGTATGGTTTTGTTTTCACGTGTGTTTGAATGGTAATTTAGAATAATGTCCCTGGTGGTCCCCCCATAGTTTCTTTCCTCTCATGTGAAACCTTTGTGTGAGGTACTTTACAAAAAGTGGAGGAAAAATGGATTAAATGGTTTACAGGCAGATTTTTAAGCACCTTCATAAAGCACTGAATGTTCTGCTGAACGTGTCACTGCCCGATCTGTAATGGAAACCCGATCGGTTCTGCACATGTGTGAAATGAGTTAACATCCGCAGAAACTTTTTACACTGTCAGAAAAGAAAGGACAGAAATGTACCTTTTGTCGTCACTGGGGTGGTACCCTCAAAAGGTACCATTTTGTACCTGTACCTTAGGGTACAAATATGTACCACTAAAAAGTACAAATACCTTATACTACTAAGGGGTACATATTTATACCCCTTATGATACAACCCCCCAGTTAAAGGTACAAAATTGTACACTGAAAAAAATGACTTTTTGGAAAGCTAAATATTACCCAATAAAATGATCTAAATGTAATTAAATATATTAAAGACTGAAATAAAAAAAATGGTTTGATTCTAACTGATGCACCAAATTTTTTTAAATTAACAAATGTAACTCAAATGTAATGGTTAAAACTTAACCAAATATATTAGTTAAGCACTGCTGAAAAGCTAAAAAACAACAACAAAAAAACAATCAAACTTATAAGCATTATAACTTCAATGTTATCCTAACAGATGCGATGGCCAGTGGTAAGTGCGTGGGTTCGATACCCGTCGATCCACCTGTCATCAAATATAAAAATGTTAGTTGCCAGTTGTTGACCACCTATGGGTTAATAACTGTATTTCCAGTCTGCCAAATAAATACACATAAATAAAATAAACAATCACACAAAAATAAACAAGCTAATTGGATAATAACCAGTAAATACAATCTAATCAATATTTTACATTAAATATAAATGTAACAAAGGTGTTTGAATTTAACACACATTTTTAGCTGTGAAAATTGGGTAAAATTTAATCAATTACATTGAGTGCAAATTGTTACACAAATTTTTTGGGTTAAATTTTTGTTTGTTTTTACAGTGTACTTTTGAGGGTACCACCCCAGTGACGACAAATGGCACAATTCTGTCCTGACAGTGTACGGTAATTACAGATCAGAGTATCTGTTAAGATGTTAACAATAATAAGTATTTATTAAAAAGTTTACAATGATGACAACGTTTCATACAATGTCGAAGAAAATAAAGGATGAAAAGGGAGTTATGGATCAGGACGGCCCGATCCTTACTGCGCAAAGTCGGACGGTACAGATCAGGTCTACCTGACCGGTTCTGCACATGTGCAAAACGCGTGTACTCCTACTGAAGTTTTTTATGGTAGTTACGGTTCAGAGTATGTTTTAACATGTTAACAAGTATATATTAAATCTATATACATACATAATGTATTAAAATGTTTTGTTTAAATGGTCCGTGCAGCCAAGAAAGAGGCAAAGCTGTTGGTAAAAGCTAAGGGCTAACTGAGAGCTAACCGTCTCATTCAAAAGACTTGAATGTCGCTAAGTTGGTGAAAAGAGGAAGTGACGCAGTCTTCGCGCATGCGCAGAACCGATCGTGCTTCCGGGTACGGATCGGGCAGTGACAATGCGTTATTTTTCATATTTTTGCTTAAATATGTCAATATTCACAGGTTTTATTATTTCACCGTAAAGCAAGGCAATTTTTGGGTGGCAATATATACATAACGACGATGTAACTGGGAATTTACATACATTAAATCAGAAAAAATGGTAATAATTTTCAGAAAAAATATTTTAAGGTAGTAGCAGTTTTATTAAAACAGTAACACTATTATGAACATATTACTGAAAATATTCAATACAGAAATAGATATTGTGAAAAGTTTTTATCCCTATCACTCAGTTAAGTACATCTAAAGTACTCTGCTCTCTTTCTTTCTGTCATGAAACCCATCTCTCTCTTCTGTTTTCAGTTCTTTATTAAAGGAACCTGGAGGTCACAGAGGATAACCCTCCTGAAAATGACCCGGTTCTGGGTTCAGTCCTGCAGCTTCCTGCACGCCTGATAAAAGGACCTCAGTTCTTCTCAGCTCCTCTGATCCAGTCCTTAATAAATGACTTTATAGCATCATGGCGCAGCCTTTGTTTTGGAACCGCGTACTACGACGGCACTGTCCCCCTCAGCTTGTCGGTGTGATTCAGCTACTTTCCGCTCAGTGTCTTTGTTCTGTTTTGTTCCGTCTAACCGAGCTCATCAGTGTCATCTCCAGCAGGAGCAGATGGCTCTTTTCAGCCATAAAGCTTCATTGAACCAACTACTGTGACGGCACCGAATGGCAAACATAGCGGAGCAAACAGCTAAAGAGACAGAAATTTGGAAAGTGTAAATATTGGAGTTCCATTTATCAGGTCACTGAGAACATTGACACTGCAATTTATCTCAGGATGCTGGAGATATATCTGTCCGTTTTATAAGAAAACTGACATCTGTGCTTAAGGATCTCTTTTAATCCGGCTCCTCGAAGTGCTTTACAAGATAATTAGAACAGAAATATCACTAATTTAAGTGAATAATTAACAGCTACAGAATAGAAATAGGATTTAGCATTGTTTTTTTACCTTAATACACTGCGATAGAGTTCACTTTTATCACTTTTTTAATGCATTTTATAATCTGTCACCTCAGCGAGGAAAACAAGTATTGGACACAGGCGAGCTGACACATATCCATTATACTGTGCACTCTTCCTGCTAATGGGATTTTGGAACACGGAAAAGAGGACACTGAGACTGATCAGGAGAGGAAAAATAATCAGTTCTGTGCCAGAAAACACACGAAAGCTGCAGAAATGTAAACTTACTCCACATAGATTTAGTTAATTTATTGCAAAGATTGACGTAAATGAAATAAAACGGCTAAAGAGAGTCGAGTGGAAGCGTTACAGAAGCTGCCCACTTTTCTACACAAAAGGCTGGAGTGTAACAGTTATATAAGACAGCTCCCACACAAGCAGAGGTGTCTCGGTGATGAAAGCTATGAGTTTTCTTGGACGCCAGCGTTGGGAGCGCCCTCACGAAGCCT
Source organism: Callopanchax toddi (assembly GCA_006937965.1). NCBI lineage: Eukaryota > Metazoa > Chordata > Actinopteri > Cyprinodontiformes > Nothobranchiidae > Callopanchax > Callopanchax toddi. Next base: position 1,831,456 of record SSNR01000037.1, read on the forward strand.
GCCAGTGAAAACACTGTTTTAATCATCATTTTTTGTGTTTCGTTCCATTTGCATAACGCGTAAACAAATATTTTGAAACTCTTAGGAGACTTTTTTAGTCAACTTGCTCTATTTCATGGTCAAAAACTGGGTCTAAACTTAATAAATCATAACTAAAAAGCAGGATTTGCTTCAAGTATTAGATTTTTAAAATGAACATAGTTTTATTTCTAAGGACTAAGTGGTATCCTCACTCCAGCTGTTTCACATCAACCAGTTAAACTGGACTCTAGCAACCATTACACACATTAAACGGTGATAAAGGTAAATATAAAGGATCACAAAATACCTCATATTATATGATATTACTGGTATTCAAAGTCTAAATGATGCCTTTCAATTCATATAAATACAAAATGCCTGTAAACTGATAAAATTATTTAATAATTTAGCTATAACATTTCCATTCATCCTTTATTTTGACCAATCAGGGCACACTTTGAATGAACCAATCACAACCACTTATATCACACAATAAATCCTATTAAGCCAAGAAAGCTCCTACTATGAAGCAGTGCTGCTCAAATATTAAAAATATTAAAATTATGGTTATTTTTGTCACAGATACTAAACACAATTACTCATTAAAGGTCCCACATTCTGCTAAATTCACTTTCTAAAAATCTTCTAACAGTCATATCCGTCCCAAAGAGTGTGTCTGAGACCCAAAAGTGTTGAAATATTTTCTCCGTTTTCACTTCCTGATTCTCATTTTTGGGAAATGTGTTTTGAGCTAATGCTAAAACGGGTGGTTTCTAAATCTTTCCCCTGCTGATGTCAAGAAGGGAAAAGACCACGCCACTCTAGAGGACAGAGCCAATCACGAGCACCTTTGGCTACCTGAGCCCACCCCCGTCCTTTAAAAACCACGGGAGCGCTCATCCTCACAAACGTTAGCAAACGGTCACGGTGAAGCTACGAGCAAAGCACGGCGGTAACTTCATAGATGGTTGATCAACGAGAACTAAAGTTTTACTTCCTTCATCTGAGACCCTGAAGACCAGTGTTGGGAACGTTACTTTAAAAAAGTTATTAGTTATAGTTACTCACTACTTGTTCCAAAAAGTAACTGAGTTAGGTACATAATTACTCTATAATAAAAGTAACTAGTTACCAAGGAAAATAATTTTTGCGTTACTATTTTAAAAAATAGTAGTGGTATATCAAAGGATCTGGATTTTTCTGATCAGTTTTCATGAGTAAATTTAAACGAGTAAAAGAAACAAACTCCTGGACTTAAGCTGCTAAAAGCTGAGAAGAGCTACGGAAGCCTGGAGGGCCAAAAAGGGAGTCCGTGCAGCTGAATGTGTTTAGTTAGGATCATCAATGATTAGAAATAAAACTAATACAAATAATAGACATTTTTTTGAAATGCACCAAACACCACAGGTGTGTTTTCCCTTTATTCTGCCATCTTTTTATTTGCTGTAACATTTTCAAACTCCACCACATGTGAGTTTAGGCTTCAGAAGGGGTGGAAGTGTGTGTTATTCAGGAGGCATGACAAAACAGGAGCATTTCATTTAATCGTTTTAACTGTTTAGAGCCAAATCCAAACTAAAAATACAAATCTGATTAACTGTTCAGCCTTATTATGAAGCTGGAGCTAAAACAGACCCGGTAAATGGAAGTATGACTGAAAATGGCCACAATAAAAAAGGCAAATTACTTTATATAATAAGGTTATATAATAGTTTCAGTCATACTTCTTTCTTTTTCTTGTCAAGTTTCTCCCTTTGAGAAGTTCAGAGTCGCAGCAAATGGCCATGAAGTTGTGATACAAAGAAATTTATTTAGAACATTTTATATTATTAACCAAAGATCTGGAAACAGAATATTCATTTTTAAATTGCATAAAGACGAAATGTTTGATTCATGACTAATAAAGTATGTTAAAAGGTAATAATGGAATAAATATTAAATATCTACAGAAATCAGTGGTTGATCACGCCCTCTCAGTCCACACACACATAAAATCCAGGTCAATTCATTCCTTTTTATCCAAAAATATTATGAACTTTACTGGATTTCTTGAAGTTATTTTAAAGAGATGCTAAAATTTTATCAGAAAAGGGTGATGTTGTCATAAATCCCATTTTATCTTCATTTAAAAAAAAGAGCATTTAAAGGCATACTTTGCAACTTATTCATATTTTTAAATCTTTTCCTTGAGCCAGTATGTGCTAATATGACTGTTTGCAGGGTTAATGAAAAGTCACTTAGCCCCATCTGGTGCTTAGATCCAGAATACCACGACTGCAAGATCTCAGTCTCCGGTCCGGTGCCCCGGAAGTCTCACAAAGTCACGTATCTCACGAGAGTTAGACTTGTCGCTGCCCTATCTGTAATGGCAACCTGATCGGTTCTGCGCATGTGCGAAATGAGTCTACATCCGCTGAAGCTTATTACGGTAATTACGGGTCAGAGTATCTGTTAAGATGTCAACAGTAATAAGTATTTATTAAAAAGTTAACAATAATGACAACGTACAATGTCGAAGAAAAAAAAGAATAAAAAGGAGTTATGGATCAGGACGGCCCGGTCCTTACTGCGCAAAGTCGGACGGTATAGATCAGGTCTACCCGATCAGTTCTGCGCATGTGCAGAACGCGTGTACTCGCAGTGAAGTATTTTACGGTAGTTATGGTTCAGAGTATCTTTTAAGGTGTTAACAAGTATATAATAAATCTATATACCTGTACATACAGTACATAATGTTTATACACGTTGTTTAAATGTTCTGAGCAGTCGTGAAAGAGGCTAAGCTGTTGGTAAGAGCTACGGGCTAACTGGGAGCTAACCGTCTCATTCAAAAGGCTTGAATGCCGCTACGTTGGCGAAAAGAGGAAGTGACGTAGACTTCGCGCATGCGCAGAACCGATCGTGCTTCCGGGTACGGATCGTCAGTGACAGCGCTAACCCAATGTTGCTAGCTGTTATGCTAGCGCCGGAGTGTTTTTAGCTCATGATTCCTGATTTTTTTCAATCTCTCCCTGCTTGAACACAGCTGTTTTATTTGAAGGAGTAAATAACCGCTCATGTAGAAAGCTATGAAGGCTGAGGAGGCATTTCAACCGTTAGATTTTCTGAAACAATGGTGCTAACGTTTTTACGGCAGTGATTTAAAACGGACACCAGGGGGAGCCAAAACAAGCAAAACTGCATAGTATCCCTTCAAGAAAAAGCATTTTGTCGCTTCACCTCCACACACAGACTGCACATTTGCTTATTGGGACCTCAGTCTGAATCACTGCTAGCAGAAAATGAACGTGAATTCACTCAAACTACTTCTGTTGATAATCCAGCGCCACAACAACATCCTTGTTTGAATCTAGGAGAAGATTCTAAGAACTGCTGCTTGCTGTATGAAATAATGGAGTCTTTATCCTTTTCTTTATCAAACCGTTGAGAAATTCATATCACACACACACACACACTGACTTGCACTCATCACATGCCTTCAATAGGACTTCACACACAAGCAACAAACGAGCAATTTAAAGAGAGGCAGGCTGGTTGTTTCATGTGATTGCGTGTGTCCTCGTTCTGCAGTGAACACACACTACTACTGTTACTCCAGTAACACCATCTCCACACGTTGCCTCTGCTGATCCGGACCCGTTCAAGGGGACCTTTAATGGTCTTCGGCCGGCAGCTTCTCAGCGAGGGTTTCTGAGTCAGCGACTGCTCAACTTGAGCCAACATCATCCTATCTTGGCTTAAGCGGTGATTCACAAAGCCTTAAAAAAATAAATAAAAACCGAGCATCACCTCGCCAGTGGATTTACCCAGTCTCACTTAAGGACATTATTCATAATGTGACTCATTAATTGGTATATTCCTCAGTGGGCGTTGCTGATTTTGCTCAGGTACAAGCTAATTCCTTTAAACTTGTCAACCAAGGATTAGAACCAAATAAAAACTGATTTAAAAAGAGAGCGTGCAGAATAATTATTTTCATGGCACAATTAGCACAGTTTAAAGGATTGTGCATGGAGAATTAAGGATTTTATGTGGATCTTTCATCATTTCAAATAGAAATTCTGCATGAGCAAGAATCGTTTTTAAATTCTCCCAATTGATCCGATCATCAGTCGATTGGTGACATTTGAATCAAACGGAATTGACCTGGATAACATCTAAAACATGCAAAACACAGAATGAGAAACGCTGATAAAACCAGGATCAAAAATAGCTCCACATTCTTCATGCAGCACTCCTGCTCCTCACAACAGGGCTAATGGAGTGCCTGACCTTTTCTAACTGATGACACCCACTCAGCAGCTTAAACACCTGACTACATCAGCTACCAGTAATCCCAATTATAGGTAATAATTATAAAATGTTCTCTTATTTTCCTTGCAGCCGGCGGAAAGATGAAAACATTTGGGTGATGGCATCAATAAAATAGGCGCATAAAAACACAATGAATACTCTAAAAGGTTGTTAAAGAAAATTAGTGTTTCCTTCATTATGAGTCACACTGTAGTGGAGAAAATTGGCATTTATCTATGACCAGAGCGACTCAAATAAACAGCCGTTACATGAATCCATCCACAGAATGCACACAACCTTATAAAAAACGAATAAAACATTAAATTAGCACAATTTAAAGTGAGTTATTTTATTAGGTAAAAATGTTTGGATTGAGAATTGTCTGATTTTATGAGCTAAAGCAGGTAATAAATGTTTTAATAGATGCTGATAAAACTTGAAGTGTTAGATAGCGGATTTAATTCCCTAACACTGATAATCTTTAGCAGCTGATAAGAAAATATCACCTGCTTGTCAAAAGTGGAACGACTGCACTTATCTGACTGGTGGCTTTAAAACAGAACACTTTCTTTAGACCTCATTCTGAAGATTTATATTTTGAAGTCTTGCTCCTGGGCACTTCATTTTGTGGGGCTGAGAAACAAACTATAGATTTATTAATATTATGATTAGAAAACAAGCACTGCCTCTTTAAACTGGCACATTTGATCCCCTTTATCTTAATAAAGCATGCCTTGAAATTAACTGAAAAATAAAAATAAGGTTTGAACTAAAAAAAAATCCTAGGAAATATAGAAAAAGTTTTAAACAAAAGTTAAACACTATTTTGAATAAATATTAAATTGTAATATATTATAAATCTCGTTGCCCAAAATAAATTAAAAATGCATTTTCATCTTTTTTTTTTTTTTTTTTTTTGTGATGGAGTAATAAGATGCCCAGTACCAGTGTAGACAAGCATTCAGGTGCTACTTTAGCACTAAAATCTGTCATCAGAATCTGAAATAAAACACTTGATGGCATCTCACTAAGATTAGAAATGATATCACCAAAACTCAAAATGACTCCTTGTTTCAACCATTAATCAGTCCTATTTCTCTTTTCAGGACTTATTTTTTTTAAAGCATGTCCTTTCTCCCTCTAATCTATTGTCATCTTTGTGACTAAACTTTTTCTTGCTCCCTTTTCTCTCATTTTACATTTGCTGCATGCTAACATGCTAATGTACATAAAAAGTTAAGCAAAATATTTTATCTGTGCAAATGTTTGCTGTTGAGAGCAACGGATTAGATGCTAAAGGACATTGATCTGAATATATTTCTTGATAATTAACTACATTTCTCACATGATATTTAATTTTCTGCTTTGTTGAGCACAGCTGCTGGTATCAGCATTAAGTATGCTTTTCCTAAATGTATTTACGTGCTGGATTATCTGAGAATTATATGGGGGAAAAGTTGTGTTTTAAACCCATTTTCTATTTAACACACCTTTTTTGGCCTTTTGGGTTTTCTAAACGACAAAATGATATGATTACTAAAAAGTCTTATCATTTCTCTTTGCTTTAGTCGAGCAACTTATAATCAACTTTACGAATTGCCTGACACCTATAGATTTTTCCTATAGCTTTTGTAATTTCATTGGAGCAAAGCGTCGCTCCATAACCACTGAATCCCAGTTCTTGGAAGCATAATTATATTCTAAAGAGTTTAACATGCAAGCCTGAATATTGTACAAAGTTAAAATTGGATTGGGTTTTCATATTTTGCAGCTTAGCTTTGCATATGCAATTAGCTGCTCTCATGCAAAGGCGGCAGGAATGTTACATCCTTTAATATTTTCTGCTCAAACAAGTTTGTTTGTGCATTTGTTTTGAGTTTGCTGCATATGTGAGTTGATATCGAGCGACTCTACAATTTATGCTCATTAAAGTGTCGGTGCAGAGATGTGAACATACATACCAACAGGACAGAGTCCGTCGGACATGATCAGGACTTCAGACTGCTGCTTGCAGGAATCTCTACGAAGGAAACACTCGTTCTGGTAGTTTTTATTGTTGGAGCCACACACGGGGACATAGTTAGTGTTGCACTGCAGAGACAAGAACAGAGACGGGTAAGGAGATGAGGAAAGAGAGGCAGGGAGGTCAAATTATGCTGTGAAAAAGCAAAACAACAATAAAAATTGAGAGCATCTTTCCAAATCTCAGTTTAAAAAATGTTCTACCTCATCAATAAAATGATGAAAAACCAGGTCTTCTAAAGCATCATGAAAACACATTTTAATTTATTATGAGCCTTGTAGGTTGTTTTTTTTGTAAATGCCAATAAGTATGTCAAACAGTTATGGACCAATGCAGTGCCTTTAGAGCAGATTAAACTTCAAGCAAGTCAATAAAAACCCAAACCAACTTGATAAAGTGCATTTTGATTAAATGCATCCATCCCAAACCGTAGATAATAAATAAATAAGAATTATCTGGTCTCTAAAAGTTTTTATAAAGCAGAACAAATGATTGTTCTTATGCTTTATATCATTTGATAGTCAATATTTTTAATTGTCATATTCACACTGCAGAGTTCTGTAGAAAAAAACAGCTTTCCTCTCCTGCTGATCTCCTTGTGTTGCTCCACTGGAGCAGTGGGAGGTTAAGTGACTTGCTCAAGGGCACTCAGGAAAATAGCTGTTAAGGTACAGAGAAACATTACTCATTCATATCCCCACACGCTTCGTTGGCAACGGAGCAAGTCTAGATTTTTCAGATGACTGATGGCACTAGAGGGCTGAGTCTTGGTGTTCTTTTTTTAGGGTTTGGGTGGGGGTGACGGAGAAGATATTCATTTGATTTCATATTGATTTTCCGCTGCTACACTGTTGGAATAACAAATGTGATTATTCAGTTGAAAAATGTTACCCCGGCGCTCCCTGGGACGAGGCGGCGGCGGCGGCAGTGAGAGGCTGCAGAAGAATTGTTGCTCCGCAGACACAGCACATAACCTGATTACATTTAAAAGTGCTGATAATTTGGTAATGTGCAAAAATGTGTTCCAGCTGGGTGTAACATCACCAGGGCAAGGACAGTCCTCACAGGGGTGAGGCAAAGGACTGGCTAATGGATTGACCAGGACATTTTTATTCCTGAGACGTCGTCTGCCTTCTACTAAAGGGGCTTTGTATTTGTTTCATCTAAGGTCAGCTTTCAATAACTAAATATAAGTCGTTTACTTTTCAGGTTTGGGTTTGTGTGAGAGTTTAGATCATTGTTCTATGATTTTGAAACAATCTGGCCCCAATTTACCAACAGATCATGCAACTTTTACGATTGCAATGTAGAGTTTTGCTTCTGTCTTATTCTGAGAGCGAACACAAATGGAGGTCTCACTCTATGCTGCCATGCAGTCTGCATTCAGATTAGGTATTGTGCAGGAGAAAAGCCACCCGCGTTTACTTAAATTCCTGCTGATTCTTACAAAGCTGTGAGAGAGTCAAACATGGACGTACATCGTCTACTTCAGTCATAGATCTTGCTGCTATTCCATTGTCTTCAACCACATCAGGAGATGCTGGTGCTCCTTTCACCTCTCCATCCCACTAGTCTATCCCTAGTCAGGTGAAGAGACAGCTGGAGAGACGAAACAAGAACAAGCTTGCAGGTCTAGATTATGTCAGCCTGTGCAGACCATGTGGGATTCTGCAGCACCTCTTCAACCTTAGCCTGACCCAGGAGAAGGTTCCAGCCATGTGGAAGACATCCTGACTTGTTCCAGTACCCAAGAAATCTCATCTATCTGTCCTCAACAGCTAGACCTGTTGTCCTTACATCATGAAAGTTCTCCAGAGGCTGCAATTGGCCAAATAAAGCAAACACCTTTCCTCTGCAGTTTGCTTCTCACTGAGGGGCTTGAGCTGATGACACCGCTTCAACAAACTCAGTCATCTGGACATTGCTGGGTTTCACATGACGTAGCGTTGACGTCACCCAATGCAGACGGGGGTCAGGAAGTAACCGTTGCTGCACAGAACCCTATTTTCGCTGTTGACTCGGCTTCAAAATGCCCAAATTCTGTGCGGTCTATGGTTGTTGCAAGTTGCGACCACTCTAATCGGGAGAAAGACAAACGTTTTTTTCGTGTCCCGAAAGTCGTGTGCCACAAAGGACTTCATTTAAAAAACGTACCGAAAGAAGACGGCAGAAGTGGATCAGTATCTCCGGTAAAAACAAGAGGCGCTGAAACGGACACTTTAGAGTTTGCAGCGATCACTTAGTTTCTAACAGGTAAGGGTTCACTAAATGTTATTTTCTAGTATTTTATTGAACATTAACTTAGAAACGCGTCTATAAAAACGGCAGGTAAACAAGTTTGATATTGTGTTCATGTGTCCTAGCTTAATTGTACCGCAGATAGTATAGAAATGACTTAAAATCAAACAAATCTACCAGAAATTTGGATTTAAAAAGGCATAATAAATTATTTACGAAGTTTATGTTATTTAGTAATCGCAAGATTCCTATACATACAACTGTAAAAATAATAATTGATCATATTAATTTGGAGAGAGTATTTGAAATAAAGTTCCTTGGAGTGGTTCTAGACCATAAAATCAGCTGGAAACCTGCACTATTAGGTAAAACACGCTACATCCTCAATTATAAGGCTCGACTCCTACTATATTTATCCCTAATATTACCATATCTGAGTTATGGTGTGGAGGTCTGGGGAAATACCTATAAAAGCAACTTGCAACCATTATATTTACTGCAAAAGAGAGCCATCAGAATAGTACAGAATGTTGGTTTTAGAGAACACACAAACTCACTATTTCTGAAAGCAAATACAATGAAATTATGGGATCTTATTAAATATGAAACAGCTCTCATCATGTACAAAGTAAAAAACTGTTTACTTCCAATACATATCCAAAAAATGTTCAGTGATAGATTAGAGGGGTACAATTTAAGAGGACAACTAAATTTAAAAAAACAAATGGTTCGTACTACTCAGAGGTGTATGAGCATATCAATTTGTGGAGTGGATTTATGGAACGGTATGAGTGAAGAGTTAAAACAGAGTAAAAACATTTGCGATTTCTCAAAACAATACAAATAGAAAATACTTGAGAAGTACAGGATGGACGAGGAATTGCAACAGGTAATGATGAAGAAATCTATAAGTTATAAAGTCAAACAGGTGGGAAGGATGCCTGGGAATTAGTTATGGATTGTATTGGTAGGATTATGTCCATAAGTCACCAGAAAATTGAGTAGGACAAATATCTAATACTAATGTATAAAGTTATTGCTGGAAATAGTTAAAAGGGGGTAGTGGAGATAAGTATTATACTTCTACCTACTCCTTTTCGGGCACTTTGTTTTGTTTCTGTTTTGTAAATGATTTATACTTGTGTTCGAAATAAATGAAATTTACTAGTAGGTCCTAGCACATAAACACACTGGCTGTTAGCATTAGCGATAGCATTATAAGTAGCACAAATCAAAACTAACCCGTGCAAAACCAAGACGACGGCCATTTAAAGCTTCTCTGGATGTCAAACAGTCGACCCCCCCCCATGAGTTTCGCGCGACTTCCAGGTCACGTGAGTGAAACCCAGCAATAGCAGCAGCTCTGTGAGGATCATGTTCTTTAACTTCTCCAGTGCATTTCATACAATCCAGCCTGGTTTATTGCATGAGAAACGCTACAGGTGACTCCTCCACAATCACCTGGATTAACGACTACAAGACAAACACCACAGGGAACGGTACTCTCACCACTCCTTTTTCATCTAACACCTCAGACTGTCAGTAGCAGTCAGAGTCCTGACATCTGCAGAACTATTCAGAAGACTGCAGTTGATGGATGTATCAGAGATGGACGTCCAGAGACCTGGTGGACCACTGAATAAAACAAAAGAGATGATTGTGGATTTTAGAAGAAGCAGGAATATGTCCAACACTTCATCCACCATGGGAGACGAAGTGGAGGTGGTGGAGGTACCTGGGTGTTCACCTGGACGGCTGACAAAATGAAGCTGTTTACAAGAAGGGACAGAGCAGACTGGACTTCTGGAGGAAGCTGAGATCCTTCAATGTTTGCAGCAAAATGTTGCAAATGTTCTATTATCTGCTTTTCATTTTACATTAGGCTGAACAATGGCAGGTTTAGAAGGGAGCCCTTGAGTAAAAAAAACAAACAAATGCACCTTTTTTGAGTGGATATAACCTGAAAACAGCTTCAACTTTTAAACAAACGCAACCAGCGCAGTGATTGCATTTACTACAAAGGCTTGATAAAACAGAAGAGAAGGACAAAACTGACTATGGCTTCCATTCAGGAAGCCAGGAGCAAAATAAAGATCAAATGTGAATACTGTTTTTAACAAGCTAACAGGGAAAAAAAGATGGCAGAAGACAGTAGCAGGAGGAGGAGTATGGGAGGGAAAAGAAACTGCACGCTGGCTCCTGATCAAAGGAATCGGGATGCAGGAAGAAAAGAGGCTGTAGGAGAGACGAGAGAGGCAAAACGATGAGTGAAATTGGGCTAACGGCAGGAACAGGTCAGTGGAAATGAATAAGGCCAAGAGAGAAAAGTACTGAGGGGGTAGTAGGAGTGAAAGAGAATTCAAATGCCGACGCGTGGAAAGAAGACAAAGCCCTAGCTCAACAAAGTTGGCACGAGTTAAAAAAAATAAGAACCACAGAGCCTGAAGAAACTGAGGCATACAGAGAGGGAAAAAATAACCTCATAAAATAAAATAAAATAAAAGAGAAAACAGGGACATGGAGAGAGGGGGGGGTAGAAAATCCCCTTAAAGAAGAGTGGGAGAGACTGAACAAATGGCAACTCTACAAAGGTGCTTGGAAAAGCTTACTGCAGGGTTCAGAGTTTGTTTGGTTTTTTTTATCGCCGTCCTCCATCACTCCACTCTTCCTCGCTGCCACTCCTCCCTCTCTAACACTTTCTCCCATCTGGCTCTGGCTGTCCTTAACCTGGGGACTCTCACATTTTGCCAGGCATGATGCAACAGAAGGCAAAGCTGCCCAGCAGAACCCTGCGGGTGTCTTTTGAGAGTGCCTTCATTTCCGTGAAAACTCCCCCCAACCCATCACTAGATCTCCCACAGTATCTGGCTCTCACCCCTGCAGAAAGGAGGACTGGTGACAGAGTGCAGGGATATAAACCATTCTTTCAAGAGGTGACACAGATGTGTGCAAATTACAGAGCTGTTTGTGGGTTTATTGGAGTGCCTGGACCACTAGTTGCATCCTTTTTAAGCAGAAATAGACTTCAGATAGACAGAAAGGATATGGGAGACTAAACGAATCCATAAAAACCTTGCACTTCTCTGCTGTCTTCATCAAGAACTTCATTTGTGACAGCAGTGAGAAGACCAAGCCGAGAGAACAGATTTCAAACTTCTTCCCGACTCGTGTTTCTTTGGACAGCTCGTCTTTAAAACGGCACATGATCGCAATGAAGACAAAGAGGAGTTCTTGTTTTAACCCGTGTCGGGGTGCTGCAGCTTTGATCCCTTCATTCCTTGATAAGCATCAGCGTGCGATGTTGGCAGTCAGGAAAAATAAGCTCTGTCAGCTGTTGTGCTGCACTGTAAGTCAGACGAGATGACTGTCAGCTGGATGGAAGCAAAACAGACGGAGGTGTCGGGGAAAATCTGAGAGGTGTGTTCTGAGGGAGGATGGAACAGGGGCGCCAAAATAAAGAGATGATAATGAGAGGCGGTGAACGAGACAAAAGGTGGAAAAAAGTCTCTGCAGACAGCGACGTTGGGGCTGGTGGCCAGCGCCATATGGCACAGCCTTATGTGCCCGCTGGCTCCGGCTTTACAAAAGTCCAAGACTTCTCCCATAAATCTGAGCTCTGATAAAAGCTGGACAGTCGTGTGGCATTTCCATCAAGAATACGACAACAGAATATGTGAAAGTGGGTTCAAACTTTGCATTTATGCATTTGTTTTTATTGCAACAAAATGTTTTAGGGTTAAGACGCCAAACTTGTTGGAACTAAAGCCTGTTTTAACCAGACTTTCTAAAGTCCAGACTAGAATAAAACGTAGAATTTCTGGGTGTCTGTGCAGAACATAATGACATGTCACTGTACATGTGAGAGCTGTTGGTGCAGATCCATCCAGTTGCTCCTTATTCAAGCAACTAGAGTAAGAGAAATATCATCTGTGTGGGGGAAAAAAAAGAATTACGTTTACACTTTAGATTCACATTTGCATCCTGTTTCTTTTCATCCTCCATTCATTCTGTGTTTCTAGCTTCCAGAAGCCTCCTGTAGGGGCTGCTGTGGATCTGCCAACCCTCAGCTCCCCTCATCCAGGTTCCAAATGCTCAGATTTGGGATGGCAGCCAGAACCTGTTGTCTCCCTGCCTGCCTAAGATCCTGCACACACAAGCGCAGGGAAAACTACAGATGCATCCACCATCAGAGCAGTTTGTGGTGAGAAAAAAGGCATCTGCTGCTTACCAGGTCATAACACACAACAACCCAGCAAAGCAAGCAGAACTGTCTTCATTCATAACAGCAGAGAGCGAAGAAGCTAACTTCAAGCTGACAGGGAGTGGAGGGACAAAAACAGGTGGTGGAAAGAAGAGAAAACAGAAGAGAGGGAAATAAAAGCAGGGAGGATAGAAAGGTGAAGGGGTAAAAGAGCCAACAGGGATTACACTGGAAAGTGTACATGTGAAATTAACGGTGGCCGAAGGATGAGAGGATGATAGCAATGTCAGTGAAGAGTGAACAAGGATGGTAATGTAGGAGAGCGGCGGGGGAGATGCACAACACAAACCACATGGGAGCAGGAAACAGAGGAGAGGAGGCATGCAAAGTGAAGGCGGGTTCACGCATCAGTGCGTGACTATGTGGCGAAAGGGAAGGAGCGTGCCAATTTCAGAGGCAGAGCTCTGCAGAATGCAGCAGGAACAAACATGACAGGATATCAGCATCAAAAAGTCCAAAAACCCAGTGACACATCCCAGAATCCACCGGCGCCCACCTCCACCCAAACCCCGCAAAACTCCACATATGTGAAAATGATCCAAGCAGCAATTAGTCACGGATTGCTCACAGAAGTCACACTGAAGAATGTGTGGACAGCAACGTAGCAGGGGGGCGTTCTTCTAAAGTGAGACACACACTGCAAAAACGACAACCTGAATCCAGGCAATAAATACATAAAAACTCATTTTCTTATTCAATTAAAACACTGATTCAAACACGTAAAACACAATGAGACTGAGAGCAGAACCGTTTGTTATATCACTTAACAGCTGTTCAGTACAACGGTTCTATAAACAAGTTAAAGCTGTTTCACATTTGTTAAACATTATTTACCCCCAAAAATACAATTCATAAAATAAAAAATGTTCTACTAGAGGATGAAAACATTTAGAACCCAGAGGATTCTCAGTGTGTTGCTCAATCCGATGATCTGTACCAGCTATTACTGGATGCTCAGGATGATTTGGGTGGAATCCAGAAGTAAAAACAACTAATGTAATTATATTTACCCTCAAAGTTCAAACTACAAAAAAGCACTGAACCTTCAAAAGACTTCGAATTGATAAAAGCAATTAATCATTACATAATTTCCACCAATATAACATTTAAAAAAAACAATTATGTGACCATTATGGCCATTTTGAACAAAAACTGGGAAAGAAAATATTGTATATCAATTGTTTTTCAAAGTTTTGACATTTCAGATATCAAACAATGCTAAGAATAACTTCATTTTTTTCCTAGATAAAGAATCGATGAAGTATTTTTTCCATTTAATTAAGAGGAATAAAAAAAACAGTACTGGAACAAAACACAACTTGTGTAAATGGATTCTAAAATTCCACACAACTTATAAAAAAGTCTCAAAATCTCATAGACTGCAACATGAACTTGGCCAGAAAACCAAAACGATGAGTTAGGTTTGTGTTTGAGACTTTTACTGTGAAGGACTGAAGGAAATTCTGTAAGTTTCATCGTATAATGCTCAAGGAAATCCCTCAACTTATTATTTTTTTTACCTATTAAAGGGACATGGGTTAAGATTTCAATAAAAGTAATCATGCATGTTCAGGTTATTTAGGTTAATGAGTGATGAAGCATTTTAAATAAAAAAGAATGAGTCCACCCATGTATCATTCCATAATCTTGAACAGGCTGTGAGCTGTAAAATGTTCTGCAATTCGGGAACGAATTTCTCGCGCTGTCCTACGGATGTGACGTCAACTGACGCTGCTGCGCGTTCTGGAAGCTAAAAAAGTAATAAATGTATATCTAGTAGGTGGCAGTATTGCACCGTTGTGTTGTGTTGCTGGTCAATGGCGGACTTCCTTCGTCTGAATCTGTGGTTTTTCTCATCAAACTGGTGTTATCTTGTTTATGGAGCTGAAAACCTCTCTGATGGATTATAGGGTTTCACAGAGCTAAAGGTGCTGTTATAGGTGACCGCACAACAATCTGTTGATGTTTATGGGTCTCAGGGCTATAGGCCTCAAATCCCCGACTGTTTCCTGGACCTCAGTCCGCTTACAGTGCATCAAAGGTGGCTCTGCTGCGCGCGCTCCTCCGGGTGCTCCGGAGCTCCACTCCGTAACTTGAGAAATCTAGGGTGATGTATGTGGCGGGACATGATTCTATCACCCTAGATTTCTCAAACTCACCTCCGGGAGTCAGAGAACACCGACTGATTAAAGCTTTCAGCTATACGGGCAGCGGGGGAAGGACGAACATAGCAGCTAGCGAAATTAGCTCTGTTGGATCGCCCCCGCTTTTGGACCCTGTGTGTGTGTGTCACGGGGCATTGTTTTACCATATTTAATTTTGTATTAATAAAATGTATTTTTATTTATGGAATCATGTCTCTGGCTGCCATTGGTCGAACCCTTATTAGATAGTGAGAAGTTTGTGCGCGCTCCCGTTCAAGGCTGTAGTTATTTACAGCGTTCGTGAGTTTTGTTTCTTATTCTTGACTTGACCCATGTCCCTTTAAGGGGTCACCCAGAATTTTTTTGTAATAATAAAAAAATACAAAACAGTGTTTGATTCATATGGCTTAGTCCTTAATCCATCTATATTTTCTGAGTAGTCCTGTTATGTCATCAAAGTATTTAACTCCCCAAAAATAAAGATTATGTCACTTTGGCCAAAGGAAGTGGGTTATTTATTCTTCTCTACAGCCACAAACTTATATGCAACAACTAAAATAGCTAAATAAAAAGCCCCAAGAACAGGAAACAGTTTTCTCAAAGGTGGCTAAATACAGAGATAAATGTTTACTTAGTGCTTTAAACCAATGTTTCAAATGTTGTATATTGGAGCTGTTAATCTCTGTGAAGGAGCTATTAAGACGCCGTAATGGAAGCATTTCGACACAATGTAAAATAACAAATTGTTCCATACCACTCGAGCTAAAGTACTCCGAGGCTTCGGGTGCAGACCGAGCCCTCTGCTCCTGCAGTAATGGAGGTGGAGTTGTCTGAATTCCACCTCACTCCTTTAGGTTGCTGCTTTAAAACTCTAAGATCACAGGATCAACTCTCACTGAAGGTGTTACTGTGAAGTACTCTTAATCCTCTCGTGTTAAAGGGTCCAGTTTGACACAGCAGTTTAATAAATGACAAACCCAATTTAAAATCATAGTTTGAGTTAAAACATCTGAATATTTCTGTGTCACAATGAAAGTTTTATTATCAAGTCTGTATAGAAAGAAGTGTTTTAATGCCCTAAATAAAAGAGAACCATTAAATGTTCTGAAAGGCTGCCATTGGCTGCACTTTGGAAATCCGTCTTTTAACTGACTTACATGGTAGAATTAACCCTGCAGTGTTGTTATTATGAGTCAGCATTAGCGATGAATATTGAACATGTCTTGCCGAGTTAAAGAACAACCTGTATGGCTTTGTTAGATTAGCCCAGCGCGTGGTACGTCCAGCAGAAACCCAACGGTGCTGCTGGAACCCAACCATTTTAGTTTTAACCCCATAGGTCAAAGATGTGAATGAGTCATTTGTTTTGATCATGTAAGTGGATTAACTCAAAGTGGTTCAGTCCCCAAGCTTTTCTTGTTCTTAAACAAGAACATGGAGAATAAAATGAGCAGTTTGATTCCTGATTGAGGAAATTATCTATAAAATATGGGTTTGAATGATGATGTGTAGGCCTGGGCGATAAATCGATTGAATGAATTCATTCGAATTGTTGGTTGCGGGTGATTTAAAAAATAAGTAAATTGAGTTTTTGTGTAATGGCAAATTCTTTGATCTCCGGAGCTTCCGTAGAGTTAGTTTCACATAGCATTATGGCTAGCGACAACAAAAACAGCTAGAACAATCACCGAAGTAGTCGCTTTGCACATATAAAATCCGTTTGATCTTTTCCCGAATTCCAATAACCTCACGGCTCGTTTCTATTAATTTAGCTGAATGTTCCGTAGTATGGTTTGACCGGCTTGATGCTGCTGCCTGTTTTCAGACGTGACTCTGACTCGGAGCTCATCACATTACGCTGCCAGTCCATTGTCTGTCGACTAAACTTAAAGAGAAGTCATTGTTTAGATTCATAAAGGTAATTAGTTTGAATGCTGAGTAAGCATTCAAACTATTGTTTTCCTGTTTCTCTTTATTTTTTTTCTTATAACTTCCAATCTTTACAGCTGGATTAAAGGTTTTTAAGCAGATTAAAAAATAAAATTCAACAGTTCAAATATTTTTAAACCTAATAATTCAAATTTAATAACTTTAAGCTACATTAAACTTCAACAATTCAAATTTTTCAGCAGATTAAAAAATAAAATTCAACAGTTGAAATATTTTTAAACCTAATAATTCAAATTAATAAATTTAAGCTACATTAAACTTCAACAATTCAATATTTTCAGCAGATTAAAAAATAAAATTCAACAGTTGAAATAGTTTTAAACCTAATAATTCAACTTAATAACTTTAAGCTACATTAAACTTCAACAATTCAAATTAATCAGCTAATATTTCAAGTTTAGCTAAATTTTTCTGCTCATTTGAGCTTCATTCAGCTAGTTTCGGACAATTTCAGCATTCAAACTTTGCATTTTTGCAAGAAATGCAGATTTTCTAGTTTGGATATTGTTCTGCCCTGAGCTTTGCACAAAACTTTGTGGTTTTGAATTTTCTGGAGGTGTTTTAGTGAAACTTTGTCGAAGCGGACCGTCTTTTTTTCTCTTCTCTCTGTGTGGAGAGGAGAGCTGCGCTCTGCGCAACAACAGGTACGATGTCCAAAACACTTCGAAAAATATTATTTTCTTTGCTAATTTGCAGATATGTGGATTCCGTGAGATTCTGTGTTTTCTACTGAATTCCATTTTGTTTGAGGATTTCCGTGATTCCGTCCGTTTTTTCTGCATCGCAGAAATCAAAGGGCCCTACACAAAGCCAAAAGACATGTTGTCTGCTGTTTGTACTTGTAGGGGGAATCGGGGAAAAAATTTGTAAATCGGAAAAAAAAAATTGGAGATTTTATTTTTAGGCAATATCGCCCAGCCCTATGATGACGCTTAAGAGATCTTTGAATCTGTCAATGGCAAAGAACGAAATAACGGTGCAGGTGGAAGCCAAGCTTTTTTTTTACCTTCAGTTTTTGCAACCTGCAGCACAATCAAAATTCAAATAACAGAATCCTGGTTCTGCTGGTGAAGTCAGCTCAGAAGTTTCTTAACTTCTATCTTTTTCCTGTAGTTCAGTTTCTTTTCGCTCAGAAAACTGCAAACAACCCAAAATGCATCACTACAAACCAACTGAGAAAACTCAGACATTGCATTTCTGTGCCCCCTTGTACCCACAATACAATGCATACCTTGCTACAGGAGCACGTTTGGCTCAAACTTCCAGCGTGTCTTTGGTAGTTTTTGCTCAGATCACATTCACACTAAAAAGAAACCGCTATGGAGTGTGTTGTTTTGTCCACACCCTAAAGCGAAAACTGTTCACACCTATACAAGCGAACCGCGCTAAAGGTTCAATTAAAGCAGACTAAACACTGCTGGTGTAGAAACACCCGAAGGGTCCAAAGGGAGTCCCAGTGGCACCAAGTTACTGGGCGTATAAATACTTGAACACTAGTGGAGATAAAAGTCTTACTATAAACACCTGCAGAGAAATTGTGCTCACTATTCCTGCTCCTTAGGTTTGATGAAATGTATTTTGTTTACAACAACCTCAATACAATATCAAAATGACCGCAGTCATCTTAACCCGGTGATCCGGATTCCTTGCTGTGCAGCATTCTCCGGTTTTCAGTGCAGCAGGTTGCAGACAGGCTACAGTTCCTCTTGTCAACTTGATTATTAACATCCTAAGAAGTGAGGACAGCATACATTTAACACGCTTATATATTCACAGCATCACTCTCTTTGACTGTCACACAGACTTCTGTTCCCTGACAACAGGACTGAATCAAGAATTATTCAGCCAGCGACTGCAGATAAGAAACTCCCAATTCCTTAGCAGAAAAAGGTGCTGCAGCACGAAATTTAAAGAATCACTCGACAAATAAATGACTCAAAGTCTCTAAATGGTAATGAATTTAATGCCTAATAACTACAGCTACAATCCTGTGATGCATTCTCTGATTAGTGCATTACAAACATGTGACGGTTTGCACAGAAGTCAATAATATTGTTACTATTTTGATCACACAACACCACATTTCTTCCTGCGCTGCATGTGATGATGAACAAACACTATTTCTTCACCGCTCGCGAGCTAAAAGAAAGCTCAGTGAACGGTTGATGACCTTGACCCAAAGTGTTGCAACACACTGATTCTAAATTTATGGCCCTGCTTATTTTAATGGGGACCATACAGATCACGATTTCTCTGTAGAAGTGTTGCAAGAGAGCAGCGGAGGTAAAAAAAAAAGGACATCTGGCTGGAGCAAAACAGAAGAGGGAGAGAAAGAAATGAATCCAAAGGTTTGCTGCTTCGGCTGAACTCAACAATCACAATCATCTTCTCTACTGTCACGTACGTTATTGTGCACACCGGGGAAGGTAAATGCATCATGATGTCATGTCATTTATACTGCACTTTTATCTATTTATATCAACATTATCATGGATAATATGATATGACACTTTTAAGTCTGTCTTTAATGACCTGGAAGCAAACTGTTTCTGTTTGTAACATTTTGTGATTCAGCATTCCTTTACTCTCTTTTTAAATTATTTTTATCTAATGATCCATAATCTGCAGGTATTAATCTGCAGATTAACAAACTATTTCCCTACAAAACCATAATGGATGCTGCACCTCGACTCTGAAAACAGTAGAGGTTTAAGTGAAACATGACTCTCCCTCAGAATTCCCGGTGTTTTCCCCCATCACCCCCCAAAAACTCAACTCTTTCCTGATAAACGGATAAAATCAGGATCAAATATTTATCTAGACTTGCTTCAAACGATTTGGGACAATTGAAATAAGGCGACTCCTGCTACAGCTGCAGACAGCATGTAGGGAAGAAGCAATTCTTGAGATGCCTGAAGATTCCCATCCCTAATAACATGCAACATGTGCTGCAGTAAATTAGCCAATAAATGTCTTTTTCCAACTTGAAAACAAGACGAAAGGAAAACACAGACTCCATAATGCTGTAAGCACTTTAACAAGGCTAACTCAACTTTTACTCAAGTGTTCACTCCTCAGGAGAGCCCCCGTGTGTGTGGGCTCGTTCACTATCCTAAATACAGAGTCAGTGGTTCAGAACTGCTGAAAGAGGATTTTATTCTTTAATTTTTAGCTGAAGGACGCTCTCGGGAACCTTTTTGTGCAAGCATCTCGGGCACTATCCCAACATAAAGCGGAGGTATGAAATGCTTCAAAACGCTGCTCTCCCTTCATCAGCGTGTATGGCGTATTGAATGAATTTCAATGGCAACTTTGACATTTTCTGCAGGAGCTAAAAACCCATTTCAAGAGGATGGAGTCCCCCGGTCGGCGCCGAGCGCTTCAATTCACGCCGCGGTCTCCTGACACACCCTTTGAGCGCTGTGCATGCGTCTAAAGCTATCTGGGAAGATGCACAAAGGCATAATGCCACGGTCCAAAACACAGGTCCAGCTGAATTACATTGTTTGACATTTTGGACAAAACATGTACAAACATGAGCTGTAACTGAGAGGTTGAAGATAAAAAAAAAAAAAGTTGCTTTGTTTGTAGCAACCATTAAAGGAAGACGATCTGCATTCAGAGAGACAGCAGTCACATCACATTACGTATGATTAGGAGGGAAGAGGTGAGCTACAGGTTACAGATGATGTCCTGCTCAGCACAATGTTTGAGTGCACTCGCTCTTTATTTCCTCTTTCTCCTGACACCCGTATTGGCTTCCTTTAACCACAACCACAAGTGTTCTGTAACTCCAAAACAGCCGGTTATCACTTTAACCATGAATGTCTGACCCACATTCATCTGTTCGCCTAAGGATGACTGGATAAAGGAAGACAAACATTTATGCATTCATGTTGTAAACTTCAGTTTTCTGTGAATTAAAGAACAATCTGAGAAGTTTAATTCTAGAGATGCACTGATCCAGCTTTTTTAGTCCCGATCCCGATATTTGGGCTTTGTGGATCCATCGATACCCGATTTCCACCGATACTAGGGGTGGGAATTGATACGTTTTTATCAATATCAATGCCACTGTCAATTCTGTTTATCAATCCGGTACTTAACAATTCCTTTATCAATTCTTGTAGTTGTTAAGCTGCAAAAAAAAGTTCTACAGTCTTCTGGGTACATTTCCGATGTAACTGGTCAGTTGGAACCGGTTCTAAGTCTACACTAATGCAAATAGGGATGTCCCGATACAACTTTTTCACTTCCGATACGATACCGATATTGCAGCCTTCAGTACTGACCGATATCAATCTGATATAATACATAAGAAAAAATTACCAACTGCTTCAATTTGAGTGTTCAGCGTTTCATACACTGCCCAAAAGAATGAGATCATTGCTCTTAGTGACCATAAAAAACAGTACAAACAAAATAAACATAACTTAATAACAAGCCGAAAACAAATAATAGTTGGTTAACTAAAAGGACGACTACAATTCCTGCTTTTAATACAGATTGCTGATATCGGAGATTTTTGATGAAGTCCGATATAATTCGATATCGTATTTTTGGAGCCGATATCGATATCAATATCGGGACATCCCTAAATGCAAACACTAAAATTTTGTAATATCAGACATAATAAACCTCAAACACAATATAACTTGGACCAAAAAAAACAAAAAACAAAAAAAAAAACAATATAACTTGGACCAGAAAACCCTCAAAATGTCTAACATTTGTAATTTGTTGGTTACAGTGTAAAGTAATAGTTTGCCACATTATTTCTCTGCTCATAATCAGGATCAAGTGTAGTAAATAAAATCTGATCCAGTCATTTTACTGATTCACCGTTACAGCTAAAAGGCCTGGATCGGCACCGATATCCGATCCAGTATCGGTGCATCATAAAAAGTCATCTTATTTTTTGCTTTTTCTGCCCAAAATTCTCCAATTGAACTAAAAAGTTACATAAAAAGATCCAATATTTTCTCCCAGAAGCTTTATTTCTACAGAAACACAGGTTGTACTAATAGAAAGTGAAGGGAATAAAAATCCTGCTCAATCAAGTCTAAATAAATAACTGCTGCTGTTTGAACTGAACCATCTCAGACTTTTGGTTCCAAACTATAAGCTTACTTTGCTCTGATTCTGTCTTTAAACATGCAAATCGCTTCACTTCACCACAAAAAAATCCAGATAAATCCCATTCTACGTCAATTCTATGTTATTGTTGGGTAGAATCCACTTGATTTTGAATTTAAATCGAGGTTTCAGTGCAGTGAACTGAATGAATTTGATGAAGTTCTTAATTTATTTGACAATCTGACATTCATTCATTCCAAATGTTACAGGATCTGACAGAATTACAACAACATGGAAATCCTGCTTTAGTCTGAAATGTATTCAATAAATAAGAGATTTAGGTTCAGCTTTTTACAATCAGTTAAACTCTGAGCCCATTAGATGTTTCCATTGCCTCATTATCAGCTGTGTTGCAAAAAATACTGATAAAATATAAATGAATAAATAATTATTTGGTTTCTTTTATCTGAACAGAGCTATACTTAAGTTCCTGCAAAATGATGAAGTCTTGACGATAATACAGTGGAATTTTTACTTGTATGTAAACGAAAAATACATATTTTAGTGTTTTAATATTGATACAATAATACATTTTTATGTAAATGTTGAAAAAAACAAGGTAACTGATGGATTTTATTCCTATAAAAATGTTTTATTTGCTTGAAATGAAGCTCAAAACCCATAATCTATAATAAATACATTAAATCCATATAATAGCTGAAAGTATTTTACAACAATGTGTTTATAAATTAACTTTTCACTCGTTTTATTCCATTTTTACTTCATCCAACAAACCACAGAAAGTCTGCAGTTTTACACTTAAAAAAACATCCATTTAAACAATGTGCACAAATAAAGAAAAACAGGCATTTAAAGGGATGTTAAGGAAAACAGAAGTAGAGCAGCAACATAAAGGCATACATACAGAATCAATAGTTAAAACAACATGCTGCTCACTCAGCATGTGGAGGTGCTCTCTGCAGGAGGCCTGCACAGACGCACCGCAGGGTCACATTATTATACCGCACTCCTTTGTGCTGTTTATCCCTAATTAGTCTCTATTTAAAGCAACACTGCTATTATAAAAAATAAAATGCTGTATTCACCTATAATCTTCATGCAACTTAAAAAAAAAAGAGGTTTAGGTTTCATGAACTGTTACAAACATTTATAAACCACCAAACTCTCCTCCAGTGTTTTAATTGTGTCAACAGCTTATTTTCTGAAAGTGACATCAAATCCTGCATGACACATTTCGTGAGCTCACCAATTTGATTACAGCACCTCCAACCAAAATAAGTAGATGTCTGACACTTCTGAGAAAGTCTGACTTTATTGAACCGTTAAATGTTTGGGCGTTTCTCGGACTTTTCGGCCCTCTGATCATTGCTCCTTTCATTCTGCTGATGTCAAATATTTTTAGATTTCTGTAAAATCAAAATGCCAAAGAATTTGAGTCTGTTTGATATTTTCAGCCTCCTCTCTAAAGACCGTACACTGTCCACCCACACAGATGTTTGCACTCTGTACCTGATTAGATCTCTTCTGATGGATGTGTGGGTAACTCAGGTGTTGTAACACCTGTTATTTTTTTTTCCTTCAGCTTCTGTAAATTTGACATATTTCAGTTATGTCCAACCAGATATTAGTTTTTAATAATAATCGGTTTGTCTTGCTGCCAGGAAATGCTGCTGATTATCCATCAACTACCAGCTCGGATCCCCTCAGAACGGGATACAAGAAATAAACTGTGAAGAACTTCCCTGAATGCATTCAACAAAAACTATCTGTCAACATTCATGACTCAAACCTCAGCACAACTAACATTTCAGAAAGCTGCAAAACTACTTTGAAAGCTGTTAAATTGCCACTCACAATGTCAGATTTCACTAGAATAATTCATTCTGCCGTCCTTTTCTCATTTCCTGGCTGCAGCCTGTTTGTTTTTGCAGAGGCTTTTTTATATAAAGTGAAACATTTGAGATGCTCATATTGGAGGATTTTACCATAATTCTAGGTTTTTTTTTAAATTTTATGTGAAAAAGCCCAAATCCCAAAATACTTACTATCGTATGCAAGCACTTTCCATCCACAGTGTAAAGTTAGATGAGACCAGAGCGCTTACACACACATGCTCGCAGATAGAGAGCAACATACAAACACAGACACATCCTCCATCCGCAGAGACCTGACTGATAGCCTGATCCATTTCCTGTATCCATTAGAGGCGGCTCTAGATTATGCAATTCATCCCAAGGCTATCATCCACCTCTATCAATAATAAACATCACCAAACTAGGGCTAGCCTCGGAGGAGCGAGACGGCACCGCCCAGCGCGCTCCACTTCTGATGAAACCCCCGCGCCTGCTCGGCCTGCGCCTTCCACGGGACTCGTCCTCGCTTTCTGAGACCTCCCCCCCAGCAGCACAATCTTTACCTCTCACATTTATCAAAGCCGCAGCTTGATGCGGTCTGACAAAGACGTCTCGGTGCCGACGGTGGTGGCAGGGAGCGCACCAGGCTCACGACGAGAGACAGACGCCTGAGATTTCCTGCGTTGACTGATTTGATTTCTGCTGTTAACTGTGGACTGGTTAGGGTGGGAATAATAGTTTATTATTGAATCACTTTATTCCTGGATTTCTGTTTACCACACATTTACTTTTAGTTTAAAATCCCCGCTAACGGAAAGGTGCGACAGGTATGTTTTTCCACAATCAACGTCAAGCATTAAAGCTCATGAAAATTCCAAGACCTGCTCACATCCTGCCTGTATTTAAAAAAGGAAATGAGTTAGAAGTCATTAATTTTCTAGCCTTATTCTGAAACTAGAGCATTTTGCTCCGTGGATAAACTTAGCCATTATTCATGTCTTCCAGTGGAGCTCCGAAGCTCTGCAGACTAATTGCCTTTTTCACATTTGTTTGGCTGTTTGTTGAATAATGTATAAGGATAGCAGGAGTGACTTTTCCTGATAATAATGATTTTTTTTTTAATCTATCAAACAGATTAGGATTGAGTAATTGCTTATTTAAATTACTTGTGTTTTAAGATTTGCTGGTTTTATTTACGATATGATGCATAAACATGCTTTCTTGCCAAAAAAAATATTCAATTTTGCATAATTTCCTAAGATAAATAACTGCAGACTGATCAGATGCAACTTTGGAATAAAAAAAAACCAGTTTTGTTTTGTTGTTTTGCTCAAAGTCATCTTAGTTTTCAGCCAAACAGTGAAATAATAAGAACTGATGTGGGCAGGATGCATTATGCAGCATATCATTGTTTAAAGTTGAAGTTTTCAAAGTAGACAAAAAGATGCTTGCCTTTGTCTCTAAAACCTGTCACGTTTCCTACCATGCATTGTGTCTGCAAATCCCAATTTGTCGAAGTTTTACTGGCATCTATATAAAAAAGCTAAAAAGAAAAAGCCAATAAGGTTCAAACATTGCAGATATTACATAAAAAACACTTCATCAAAGACTTCATCTTATTACTTTTGTCGTTCTTAGCACTATTTTTCAGTAGCAATGCCTGAAGTGGTCATGTAAACAGAAACTAATCTCTTGACGTCACAGTTTGCTCTCAAAATGAGTCGTGTGACTGAGTTTCAGCCTTGAAAGTTTGAATATTTATTATCTGTGGTAAATTAATGTGTGGGTTTTCCTCAGACCCTCCAGTCCTCTCCCATAACCCAGAAACATGCATGTTTAGGGTAAATTGAGATGCATGGTTGTTTTTGTCTTGTGGTCTTGTGATGAATGGTCAACCTGTCCAGGATGTAACCCCACCCCTCACTCAGAGAACCCTGTACAGGTGGGTAAAACTGAGCAGTCTGAGCTGTGTCCATCACCTAAAACTCCTATAAACCACAGAGCTAAATATCATTGTTGACAAATGTTCATGGGAATGATGTTTCCCTGATGACAGCTGCCTCCTGAAGCAGGGAAATGTGGACTGCCACTCTTCAAAAAATATCAAGGATGTCTTGGAAAAACACATTGAGCTGAGGGGTTGACATGGCTGCCAAATTCCCCTGATTCAACGCAGTCAAGCATGTGCTGTGCAAGCGAATCTGAGCCATTGGGGTCCTACCTTGTAATTTAGAGGATTTAAAAGGATACCATGTAACTTTTTCACATTTTTAAATCTTTCTTGAGCCAGTCTGTGCTAATCTGACCCTTTACAGGGTTAATGAAAAGTCGCTCAGCCCCATCTGCTGCTTGGATCCAGAATACCACGTTTGCAACTTCTGAGTCTCTGATTCGGTGCCCTGAAGTCTCACAAAGTCACATATCTCACCAGTGTTAGGCTAACCCAATGTGGCTAGCTGTTATGCTAGCTTCGGAGTGTTTTTAGCTCATGATTCCTGATTTTTTTCCATCTCTCCCTGCTTGAACACAGCTGATTTCATTGAATGAGTGATGAGCCGCTCCAGTAGAAAGCAATGAAGGCTGAGGAGACATTTCAACAGGTAGATTTAGGGGTTTCTGAGCAAAGACAATGCTAACATTTTATAACATATTTTATAACAGTGACTTAAAACGGACACTTGGGGGAGCCAAAACAAGCCAAAACTGCATAGTATGCTTTAAAAGGCTTTGATGCTAAAATCTAGCCTGGTAAACCAGACTATATGTAGATATATAGTCTGGCCACGGTCCACTGAAACGACGCATTCAGAAGGGCGGGCTCAACGGTTGTCAATCAAACCGTCTGCATTGCCATTTAGCAAAAACAGGAACCAGCTGGTAGATTTACAGTGTCCCATCGGCAAAGTGGCCAATAAATCCTCTTTCAAAATAAAAGACTTAGGTGCCTCTATCCGTTCACGTCTTATAGAAAAGCCCAAATCTAAATCGTCTAAAGCTGATAATAAAGACGTTTCAAACGAACGCGGTTCCTGAACTGCTGCCATGATTGTTTAAATTCAGAGGCCGCGTCTCAATACTCGCACTTCCACCCTTGCGCCCCTCAGTTGCGCATTCCCACCGAGGTGCGCGAGTGCTTAGGGTATCTCGATTCTCCTGGCTGTAGAATCCGTACCTTGGCCCCACCCCCTTTTCCACCGTCGCTACGCACTTCGCCAAAGTCCGCATGGGTGCACACTTCAGCGAAGGGTATTACCCATAATTCCAGGCGCACTTCATTGAAGACCGTAGGGTGGAAGTGCGAGTATTGAGACGCGGCCAGAGTTGGAGCTCTGACGTCATCGGTTAATCCCGCCCTCTAACTCGTTTAGGCGTTGTGATTGGCCCGGTACGAGACTGACCGGACCAATCAGTGGGCTGCAGAGGTTCCAACGAGCGTGGCTAGACCAAATTTTGCAGAGCAGAAATGACGGGCTAGTTCACTAGGCTAGCTAAAATCTTGATACCAAACGGAAGCAGACTTCCAGAGGTCCAGTGGAGCTCGTGCTCAGGCAGCAAACAGGGAGCTACTCTAATGCAAACGACAAGAAATCTTCAGAGTTACATGTTATGTGTATTTATAGGTATTTAGTGGGAAGGCCACATGCTGCACATTATAACTCCTGACTCTTGGAAGCAGTAAGGATAGAGAAGGATGCAAACGGGAAGAAGAAAATAGAACAAAGCTCTGAGGGGTGGCCTCTGAGTGGCAAGCGGTGCCTGACACTGTTCTATTCCACATGACCTCCTGGATGGAAGAGTGTCAACCACTGTCTGTGCAAGTGACACTCTCCTCCCATGATGCTTTGCCATGTTTACAGACAACGGTCAAATGCTTACAATGAAGTGGGGGAAAAACAACAAGCGAAGAGAAAACAGCAGAGGTCAGAAACAAGAGGAGGCTGGGCGGCTACAGACAACCAGACAAAGCAAAGAAACGGGGAGCAACAGGAAGAGATGGAAGTTACTGTGACAACAGGAAGATGGAGTCAGACGGAGGGGGTGGGGGGTGGGGGGTGGGGGGGGGCTGGGAGGTGGTTGGCTTGTGCTTCTGCTCTTTAACCACTTGGCAGTCTTCTCTTGATTAGGGCCTAGCCCGCCAGTCCTCGTGGAGTCTGCCCGGCAGAATCGCTAGAGACAGCCTCCTCTGTAATGGTGTCTGACAGGCCAGCCCAGAGCCACAGAGGAGCTGACACAGATGCTCCGTTTTTCAGGAGAGATGCCTGACACAATTCCTCCCCGAGTCCGACACCTTCCTTCTCTGGCATCTCGAAGAATCAGAGGCCTCAAAACTATGGATAAGTCTTATTACTGATATGAGCTGCGTCTGTTCTTAAGGTTTAATTAAACATTCATTTATGTTTGTTATAAACCCTCAATAGCAGCAGTTTCTTTTTATGCCAACGTAAAAGCTAATAGTTTAGCTGCATCACTTACTCTGCTTCCAAACTCTTATTGGGGAAAAATAAAGCACAATTACACAAATGTAATTATTTTAACAGTTTTTCCCGCCTGTGTGTAAACCTGAATTCCGTTCTCTTTTAGCCTCATATTTTCAGACACAAATGTGTTGCTCAGAAAGCTGCTTCCTGCTCTACGTTGCCCTGCTGGTTTTAATTGGTATATTTATCTCAGGTGACTGTGTTCCACTGCAGAGAGCTTCTACTGGGAGCCACCCAGGTCCTGAAGAATGAACTGACCCAAATTACTAAAAAAGATATCATTTCTTTTACAAATGCGGCCCTTCCTTTGTTACGTCTGCTTGTGAAATATTTTATTTTCAATATTTCTGTTGCTTCTTTCTATAATAAGTAGAAAAAGGAATTATACTTCTCCAAATATTCAAATAAACCTTTACAGAAGCTAATCAGGAGAAAAAAAATCAACAATATTGTCAGTCTGAAGCATTTAAAGCATTTGGAAGCAAAACAAAATGTTTAGAAAGCCTCAGTCATTGTGCTGCAGCTGCAGCAGATGGTTAGAATAAAACCAGATTTTATCTGCGTGGAATAAAGCCACGAGAGGCGAACGGGCGGCCGGCTCATTTCAGGATTTTCTGCATTTCAATGGACAAAATTTAATCTTTTACAGAATGGAGCCATGTGTTTGGAATTATGATTTCTAGATGAAAAAATAAAAATAACATTGAGATGGTAGACTTAAGAACATCGACTTAATTAGAGGCTTTGCTCTAATAGCATAAGGAATGCTTGTTTGTCCAAGTAACTATTATTTCCTTATCGGTTTAAAACTCGGCCCGTGTGTTGCCAGGTAACCGATGAAGAGATGCATCAACGGTGGGTTTATCTTGTTTATCAGGTGAAGCTTAAATTAAGAAACATCATTAGGGAAAGACATCATGGTTCTCTTTAAGTTATTTATCAGATTTAGGGATAAAATGTTTATAAAGGATGCATGATTTTTTGTGATTATATGAAATGATTTTTGTAAATAAACTAAAACTATCCGAATCTGTATCCATTTTTTAAACATTCTCATGAGTTTAACACAAACTCTGAGGTGTAATCTTAGATAAAGTTGTTGTTTTTTGTGTTGTTACCTTTATTTTTTATATTTTTTTAATGTCAATGCAAGAACAGACATTCAAACATACCTGCATCTGAAAATAAATGTATTCAGAAACTCCGCTCCGTCCACATTGCCCTCTATAAAAGGATCCTAAATGAATGCAAATATATGGAATGGGGTCTACATCAGAGGCTGGTATCTGCACCACCTGAACCAGTGCCTGGATGAGTATCGGTGTAATCGTTTGATAGTAAACATTTCCACTTTGAGGTAAAGCAAAGACGCACAGAATACGGCGGGATGATGAAAGGAGGATGTGCTGTTTCTGTCTGAGGAGCATATGAGATTTGGTGGCCCCGCGTGTGATTTTTGAAAAGCGTGCGTCAAAACATTTTCACAGGGTCTTGTTTAGCGTGCAACGAAGGGCGTGCTGCCCTTCCACCCACCTCTCCAACATCACATGAACCCACATTAGCTCGCATCCTCCTTTGATGTGCCGCGAGCGTCGGCGTTCGAGCCATCACAACCCAAACATTAGTCGGGTTCTGGCAGCGAAAAGTGAGAGAGCAAGCTGAGGTCAGGCATTACAGTGAATTGTAGCCACATCAAACAAGCAGCAGGAGGCACACTGAAGGCTGAGCGTGCAGCAAACATTACCTTACCCTGCTTAAATCTCCCATATAAAGTCAATACTTCGCAGGTAGAATCTAGAGAAATTTAACCTTGTGTTTAAACTAATCACCTGCTCTTATTCAATCATTCTAATTAAATTTCTATAAGAACTATTCATTAATTCAATCTACTAATTAAGTATGCTAACGTTGACAGGAAATGTGACACTGGTTACATTTGCTGGTAGAGCTGAGACAACAAATTGCTCATGTTTTATAAACCTGAATAAAAAATGATGTACTATATATATATATATATATATATATATATATATATATATATATATATATATATATATATATATATAGTGTGGATGGTCATTCTTTAGTTGTGTTGAGCTACATGTCTCTAGGCTCATCCTTTCTCCAAATATCAAACCCTGAATATGTCAGTATGACTGCGTACTCATGTAATATCAATGAAACTAAATAAAACAAGGTGGAAGTGTCAAACTGTTGAGAAAAAATTCAAAAATATAGGCTTTAAAAGGAATAACCAGACAAAGCAAACCTTATCATGACAGCTTTCTGCTCTGAGTTTTATCAGAATAGTAATAATAAAGTTATTTAAGTGTCTGAGGTTTAGAGGTATCTGTTTATGTTTGAGACTCTTATTTTGAAGGAAAGTTCTTTGAGTTCTGCTACAAAAGTGGCCAAAATACTGAGTCTTGTGTCAACAAAATGCATTGATTTATTATAATTTATTAGGTAAAAACATACCCAGAACTCTTGGAATACAGTCTGGTTCAGGAGCGGGACAAGAGTCTCTTCCTCAGGCTATTCTTGGAAAGTCCTACTTTGGACTTTTTCCCTGGAAATAGTATCTTGACTAATTTCTTGACTCTTCCTCCTTGTTTCTTTTTATTCTTCACCATGGCACTAATACTCTGGTTTATCAATTCTTTAGAAAAATGATAAATAAATGTAAAAGGTGAGATTATTAATGACTTTAGCCTTTTCAGCTAACCATATTTACCATAACACAAATTAAGACAATCACACATCTTGCTTAATAAAATATCTTGAAGCATTCTCAAAAAGTTTGTTGCACTTTTACAAGTCAACCCAATTCAAGATGGCCGCCACAGCTAATCAATATTAGCAAACACAAAAATGGCTATACCTCAGCAATGCTTACAGGTATTGTGTTAAAATTTGGTATGTTAGCAGCTGGGATTAATCTACAACACATACTCCGAGGTCTAAAAGATCATGCAATATTTTGCAATAGTGTGTGATATAGTACGTAACATCATTTTCAAGATTTGTCCCAAAAGGCTACTAGTTCATTGTTCCTCAACCTAAGATTCTTAGTTTTAAACACTGGCATGAAAAGGGTTGGGCAGTATGCCATCCTATAAGGAATAATAGGCCTATAAATATATGATTCCATGTTTTTCAGTGGGAACCAGTGATTTAAAGGGAACTGTTAAAATGAAGGAGTAAAAGCTGATAAACGGAGCTGTAAACATGGTTTGTCTGTAGTTAAAATGTTACTGTGACTCCCTGCTTTCCACTGTATCCCAAACAGCGTTACAGAGAGCAGAGAAATGTGCTTTTTATCCTGTGGTGGACTGCTTTAGTTGAAGTGTTTCACAGCGCCGTGAGCGCACATATTTTTAGACTGGACGAGGCCTCTGGGAATCAGCAATGTGACCTGACATTAACATAACCAAACCGGTAACAAAAGCTGTTATGAGATGAATTAAGAGGATGTGTTATGTGATTAGCCGCGGTATTGTGGAACATCACGAGGAAAAGGTCACTTTTAGGTGTACGTTGCTTTGAATCTTGTGTGAGAAGCTGGTTTTAAGAGTCAGTGTTCAGCGGCTCTAATGCGTCTTGGCAATGAATAGTGTCCATTGATTCAACCACATCAAACTCACTTCCTCTTCCCAGAGCCCCCCTGCATGCATTTTTGTCCCGTGTGTGTTTGTGTGTGATACAAACAGCAAACGTGGGCACGCATTCACAGATTTAATCCATCCACGGTGAGAATTTATACGACTTTGCTTGAATAAAGGGACAACAGGAGAAAAATCCTGGACTTAAATATCTGACGCTAATTGAGAATGATTGATCACTTCAGGGCATTGCAGCACTCGCTAAGCTAGGAAGGTCGTGTTTACGCTGCCTGATGAAATAAAGCCAGTGACACCAGAAACACCTCAACACCAAACAAAACAAAGACACATAGCAGAGTTAACCGCAGACATATGATACCAAGTCAGAAATTTTGGTGTGACCTGCTCTTTTCTGAGAGCGCCTGGGAGCACAATGACAGCAGTATCAGTGTGAGATCTCCGGAAGAGGAATGAAGCCGTAATGTCATTTATCTACAGGCTTCTGTTAACGTTTGCTCCGAGGGAAGTACGAAATTGAGATAAAAGCTGGCCAATGGAGTGTCAGCCAGCCTGCTGCCTGCTCGCGCTGATGACGTGCTGATAAAAGCGATGGATGGGAGTGCGTACTATGCCTTTAAACCTCAGTGGCTTCATTTATCTCGAGCTCTCCATCAGTAAAGCTTACAAACGTTATACTAAAATCAATACGCAGCTAACCGGCTTGCTCCTTTTTTTATATTACATGTTTAGTTGTAAAGTTAAATATGAGTCATTATGACCAGAGAAACTTTCCAGATTTATGTCATCACCGAGGGTGTTTCTGTCACCGGTCCCACATGTGGCATGTTTATGAACGTGGAGGTTGTGCACGTTCCACAGGGAGCTATAAACTGGCAACACAACATCTAATCCACAACTTGGTTTGATCCGATTGATTATATAACTTTGAATATAAAACATACAGTTGTCAGCCACAGCTGATGTACAGATTTCCACTAATCACTACTTTTATTTTAGTTATGCTATCAACTAACTTTATTAATATTACATTATTCTAAACAATAATTTATTTCAAATATCAAAATGTAGTTTTAACCGTGGAGTAACTTTGGGATGTACTATTTACTGAAAAAAAGTGTAGTGTTTTAAATGTAAAATATTGTTATAAAGTTCCAGATGACCAAAAGTTCTTAATATTATATTAATTAGCCGCACGAATGTTAAATAAGTCTACATATTCTGATTTTTGATCAGACATGAAACTGAGCTGGAAATGTTAATCTTTTCAAACATGAGTGCATTTTAAAATAAATATTATCTTTTACAGTGTTGTTTTTAGCAGCCACTTTGGTTTTAGTCTTTTAGACTAAAATGTGGATTAGTTTGGGATGCTCGATATTAGGGATGCACCGATACCAATACCAGTTAAAGTTACCCGATACCAGGAACCGATACCAGTGGCTTCACTGTCTGTGACTTGTGATTTCTGTTGTAGTTTCCTATATTGAACACTAGGGGAGCTATTGAGCTAAAGAGGAACAGTGTGGGTTGAGAGCTGGAGATGGTGCCAAATAGTTCATTTTATTTGGTTAAAATGTGGAAAACTGCAATAATTTCACTTTGAAATCACAGAAAATGGTTATTTTTCACCTTATATTTTAGTTTTGTGATCATTTTTTAATATATTTTATTTTTTTATCTAACTCAGTTATTTGTTGTAAAAAGCAGAGAAGAAAAAAATAAAACCTGTATTCCAATTTGTTGCATTTTTTTGTGTGGTAGAAGTATCGGTACTCGGTATCGGCGAGTACTCAGATTTAAGTATCGGTATCGGATTGGTTTAGAAAAAAGTGGTATCGATATTGGCTTTTTTACCGATATCCGATATTGTCTAACTCTTAATTTCCGATACCGATATAAACCGATATAAGCGGGGTACCCCTTATTAAAAAAGTGAAAAACAAAATCAATTTAGGTAACCAACATCCCATACCTTCTATCATGCACTTAAACTTTATCTGTGCAAAATGGGACAACTGCTTCAATTCCTCTTCAAAAAAAGAGGGAGACATCTTGATTCCTCATCCCATAACCTCCGCTTTACAGTCATTACAAATTGCAATTTTATTGTCCGGAGACGCGCTGAAATAATTCCAAACCAAAGACAGGTTGGCAAGTCCTCTAACATGCTACGTTATGCTGCAAATAAATATGTTTTGATGATGTCATCAAGTGTGCACCGATAGATATTGCGTTCAAGGTTGTCTGGGAAATGCTGAAGCCACAGGATTTAATGCAAGGTGTGCCAAATCAATAAAAATATCTCAAAAACGATATATCAGATTAGTTAGATTTTGACATTTTGGGAGAGAGAAGTAGCCGAACAGTTTGATGTATAATATGTGCATGGTATGTAAAGGTTATGTGTGTCATTACAAAATACAATACCGATATTTTCTGATATTACATTTTAATGCCGATATCGGCCGATAATATCGAACATCCCTAGTTTTAGTCACATTTTAGTCATATCTATAGTTTCAGTCCAGTTTTAGTTAATGAAAACTCAAAGAGGTTTTAGTCAGCTTTAATTTAAAAAAAGTATTAATCCTTTAACAAAGTAATTTAGGTCAATAAGTTGGGAATTAGAATCACTCACATCATTCAGTTCAGAAGTCCCATAGGCCGTTTTGACAATAAACAAAAAAGTTAAAAAAAAACATCCAAAATGGACAAAACGACAATAACCAAAGCATTCAGTCAACACTATAAGTATTGGTCTAACATTCGGCCATAAGGATAACAAAGACATGTTGCTGTTTATTAAATAAAATCACCAATCAGGACTTAAAGCTCATTAGCATAGCTTTAGCTTATTAGCGGTTTGAACATAGCGCAGCATTTTTAGTAAAACAAAAGAAACAAACAAAGCAAATAGCTCATCATGGCCTTGATTAAATAAGGACATAACATGGAAGCAATCAGCAGGGTTCTCACAAGCTGTCAAGATGGATTCTTTTAATAAGTATCCATTTGATGAGAGAGCACGCCGCCACAGAGACAAAACAGAGCGATCGCCTCGGTTCAACCCCGCCACAATAAGAGGATGTTCGGATGTGGAGATTAAGTTCACATGATTTCTATGTCACGGCAACAAGAGATCACTCAAATACTGTTCCACAACTCCACACACTAACGTTTTTGTCTCGTCAGCAAAAGCTCACGTCACGTCTCTTTTTAGTCCTCAAAGAGCCGTGTTTAGCTCGTCAGCGTCTTGTTAACATTGTGGAAAAAAAGGTGTGTTAATGCTACATCTTTGTTATAAAAAAAAACAAAACAAAAACACTGATATATTAAATATGCATTTACCAGATATGAATGTTATTTCTAATATTAATCGGGGACCCAGATTCCTAATCGCTCATTCCCTATTAAATGCTGCAGACAAACCACCTGACTCACAAATCCTATTTGTTGCAGCCCTCCACTGATGGGGAATTCAATATGTTTGTTTGGGTTGTGGTATTTAGATGACGTAATTCAGGAATTCAACCCACTGACCTCCAAAATTCCTAAATCGCAGCCCTGCTTTTGTAGCAGAACAAGCTTCATATCCAAAGTCTTCCGCATCAAAGATTTGAGTCTAAACTCCATTTCCCAGAAACCACAGAGCACAAATGGTCCATTCAAGTGGTTTATTACTGTTGTTTGTCAATAATATTAATGTTTTAGATCAAACATGTATTTCTAACATTATGCTATTTATTAAATAATTTAGATTTATTCTCCCAATAATTCAAACTATGTAAAAACATGCAGGGACTACATCAGTCAGATGTTTTTATTTTACATTTTGTAAAACACTGAAGTCTTTAGTTCATATTTCACGTGCAAAAAAACCAAATAAGTACTTTGTGATCTGGATTCGCACTGACATGTGATCAAATTTCTAATTAATTTCTGTGTATTTCCTGTCTTTCAGATCATGCTGCATTTACACGCTCCTTTTACACATTCTCAGAGGCCTTTGGAGTCACATTCATTGGTCACACTCACTCAGGGTAAAACACAACGCTATTGATTCATTAATCAAGCCAGAGGTTAGCAAATGGTTGGGTTATATAAGCCGTTCTCTTCTCTCATCTCTGCTCTTTATTCTTGTTCCTCTGCTCATTCACTTAACATAAACAGAGGCTGGATGGACCTCAGACAGAGGAGCTGCTTTACTTACAGTATTTGAGCTGATTTAAAACGCAAGAACAAAAAAATTTGAGCTGATGCTGAAAATTGCAGGGAGAACAGTGATGATGTAACTCTGATGACGCTAAGAAAACAGCCCTTTGTCCATGCAGCAGAATCTTGCAATAATGCAAAAGTTATATATTTTTAAAGCACTACAAACCAACACAGTCACACATCTAGACTCATATTAGTCACTTTTAATTATTATAAATGATTAAATTAGCTGAAGGAATCCAAGAAACATCATTTAACTGTTTATGGTGATGAAGGAACACATCTGGATCCACATGGGAAGTTCTCAGAACTCAAGGTTTTAACACCTCCCTGATCAGCTACGTATGTTGACCTATAAGTGAACATATAAATGATATTTATAGAGCGCTTTCTAGAGCGTTCTACACTCCCCAAAGCGCTGTACAACACAAACATTCACACACTGGTGGTGATAAACTACACAGCCACAGCTGCCCTGGAGTGCACCGACAGAATGGATGCACTGGCGCCCACCGACCACCACCAGCAGGCAAGGTGGGTGAAGTGTCTTGCCCAAGGACACAACAACAAAGTAACCCAGTTGGAGCTGGGATTGAACCGGCGACCCTCCGATCTAAAATCATGAAAATGTTATTTTTTTGTTATTTAAAGCAGTGGTTCCCAAACTCTTTGGCTTCTGACCCACAAAATATTAGTGGCAGAGACTCGTGACCCCAACCATCACTGGCAAAATATACAAACACTGCTGCTAATAAACTAATTAAATAAGGACTTGTTTCTTCCTCATCCTTCCTTGTTTTCAGCCCTTTTCTTATCTGCTTAAAGGGGGCGCTACACAACTGGCTGCGTGCCCGCAAGTACAGTCTTGCCTGTCTGTGTGTCTAATTCTGCAAGGTTGTACTGAAAGTTAATTTCCCCTCTGAGGGATCAATAAAGGTAATCTCATAATGACAACACAAACATCTACAGCTATTATACCATGTTTATTCAACTGTTTATAATAGGGATGTACCCATACCACTTTTTTCAAAACCGATCCGATACCGATACTTAAATCTGAGTACTCGCCGATACCGAGTACCGATACTTCTACCACACACAAAAAATGCAACAAATTGGAATACAGGTTTTATTTTTTCTTCTCTGCTTTTTACAACAAATAACTGAGTTAGATAAAAAATATATATACATGTATATTAATAAAAATGATCACAAAACTAAAATATAAGGTGAAAAATCACCATTTTCTGTGATTTCACAGTGAAATTATTGCAGTTTTCCACATTTTAACCAAATAAAATGAACTATTTGGCACCATCTCCAGCTCTCAACCCACACTGTTCCTCTTTAGCTCAATAGCTCCCCCTAGTGTTCAATATAGGAAACTACAACAGAAATCACAAGTCACAGATAGTGAAGCCACTGGTATCGGTTCCTGGTATCGGGTAACTTTAACCAATATCGATACTGGTACCGTATCCCTAGTTTATAACAGTTTGTATGACAAATGTATGGTATTAGCAAGAAATTTAAATTCACTTTTAGTTCTGGAGAACATCCCAGGACCCCCATTTGTTGTTTGGGACCCACTGTGGGGTCCCGACCCCAACTTTGGCAACTACTGATTTAAAGCTTAATGGTGAATGTCCTGTTTGGACAATGCAGATATTTTTACTTGAATGCAAAGGTTTCTGTTTTTATTGAGAAAAAATAGGACTCTTTGACAGAATTACACTTTAAAGTCAGCATTTAAGCAGGGACTGCGTGGCTCTATTATAGTAGATCGACCCCATCCATATTCAGCCAAGAGAGTGGAAGTGGAGAACATAGAGGGTGACTACCCGTAAAACAAAGGGAATACTTCCAGGAGGATCTAAAGCACAGCTGAGCTAATTAAACTAAAATTAAATTTATGAGAAACATTATTTAAAACCCAACAACTTTATACTAGATGTGGCGGTCAATTCCAACTCAATCCTGTAACTTTTCAAGATAATTTAGTTAAATAAAGAAAGTAACATCCAGTTGATGTCATCTGCAAGCTACTGAGCCAGTCGTGCAACCTTTTCAGGTTGAGACACACGGGAACCGTTGTGAATTCATCTTAAACACCAGAAAACTCTAATAAACTTGACTTTTAAATCAACAGCTTTCACAACTACAAGTAGATCTAAGAGTTATGGTTGCAAAACAACCAATGGGGGATTTGTTTTCAGAGTTAAAAAGCAACTCAAAACGGCTGATAAAATCACAAGCATCGCCAGGTTTACCTTAAAATCACAGATGCACGTCACCATGTTCCCAATTCTTAGGCACTCCCCGTCGAACTTGCACGTGTTGGTGTCGCACAAGAATAGGTCCGTGTCCCGGTCATCGAAACCTGGAGGAACAAAGAGACATGAGTGACTAAGTGTTTTTTTTTTCTCTTCAGCCCTCAGGCGATTCCAACCTGAACCCAGGTCACGGTCGCTGATAATGAGTGTGTGTCATTAGTCATGGCTCCCAAAAGATGAGACACTCTTTGATCACACACTGCAATTCACAAAAGAGAATACCGGTGCAGCCTTACCTGCAAATAAAAGTTAAAAAAAAAAAAAAAAACGAGTCATAAAGTCAAAGGATGAGATTTATTTTGGTTGGAGTTTTGATGATGGAGATGCTGGCTGGTTTACAGAACCGTCTCAAGTCTAACATTTCCCACATCTTTAATAAAATCTGTATTTGTTTCATTTTTCAATGCATTCAGCTTATAATATTTGTTTGTGTACAACAAGGCTGACTCTCAGAGCATCGTCCTGGAGAGGCAAACCTGGGATATGATCCAATTCAGGCTGTGTTATGGATCTCAAATGACATCCTGAATCAAATCATCGTCATACGAGCATGAAACACGGAGCTCAGGGTTGTTTGTCTACCTGAACTGATCGCTCACAAAAAGCCCCCTCCAAGTAAAATGGTTTACATTCGACCAAATTCCAGCTGACGTGATAGATTTTTGTTTTGTTTTTATTCAGATAAAGGCAGAGCACGTTTACCCGGAAGCGTGTCAAACATTTCTGAGTTTAAAAATCAGCAAAAAGGATGCAATTCCTCTGTGCAGCTGCAGAAATAAATTCAATTGAATCTAGAAAAGGCATCTTGGGGTCAAAGAGAGCTGCAGTTGAAGGGAGTTACACCCTGAACACGTTGCCTATCCATCTAGAGCCTAACGCAGAAAGACGCACAACAAGGCCCACTTACAGAGGCAGTTAGGAATCTGTAGCTAACCTAAAATGTTTGCAGCCTCTGAGGGAAAACCGGAGCACCTCAGACAACCTATACAGGCACAGAGACAACACGGAGACCTACAGACAGACAGACAGCCATCAGCAGGTTTACACTCCTCGTCTGTTTCGCTTTAAGGCACCGAAACACATAGAGTCACCATCTCACAACTCTACACGAAGTAAATAAGCATTGGTATTCTTGATTAACATTCATAAAAGTAGAATGGTAAAAGATTATGATCCTAAACAGAAATCTGAAACAGCCAAACTAAAATCTTGAAGCCCAAACTGCAGAAAAGCTTGACTAAATGAACGTGCAATTAAAGGTACTACAGGAAATTTGGTAAAACTTAAAACATTTTTTGTGCCTTTTAACAACGTTCTAACATAGTATAGCTATAAATATATTGTGGCGATAAAGAAAAACAACAAAAGAAATCAATAAAGTGGTTGTCCCACAGTTCTCTAAAAACCTCAGCCAATCATACGTTTCGGACTGAAAGCAACTATTGGACAATCCAGCTGTCTGTCTCGCCGAAGCGCCTCACATTCGGACTTCCTTGGATCCTCCATTAATGCGTGCTGGAGCATTTTTCAGCAGAACATCCCAGAAGTGAGAGAAGGACAGAAACGGCCGGCTGTTAGCGCTTCAATTTTAGGAAAAAATACCAGAGTCCCAAAAAGAAAAACACCTTTTCAGCTAGCAGGAAACTTAAAACTTTTGGACGTAGAAAGAGGAAAAGCATGGGTGAACGTTAGCATAGCATTTAAATGGCTGGTGTTTTGCTCTTTTTTATTAGTGTGACATTGCATCCAGAGGAGGCATGGCCTAGAGATTAAAGCCGACAGGAGGGGTGAGAGTTCTGGGACGGCGTTTGTGTAAAATAGCTAGCTTTACCTAGATTGTTTGCAAATTTCCTATTGCACCTTTAATCAATGCTGTATTTCAATTTTGGATCCTAACAAATACACAAAATATTAAGAAAACTTTTCCAACATGCTTTTATCTCGTCATGCATTTTACATGACATGCACTTCTACCCCATCTGAAGGCTAAAGTCGAGTACCTGTGGTGTTTTAAAAGGTATATGTATGTAAAAATACATATTATTCTCAATTATCCTCTATGTAGTAACATCCAGAGGTATTTCTCCAGTGTCGACACTAAAACACATTTTAAAAAGTGCTCACTCCCCGCTTGAACATCTGTGCTTCTCTAGCAGCTTTCTTCTGTTTTATTAACCCTTAAACAGCTCAATTCTGCCACCCACTGACACAAATAAGTAACTGCAGTCTCCTAAAATTATTGCTGGATATTTTAGATGTTATATAAGCTAAAAACCTCTACAATAATGCAGCTTTCAAAAGAAAAACCATTCATTTTCTGAGTTAATATTTCTAAGGTATGTATTTAAAATATATATATCAAGCTGGGAACCTTGTAAAGTGAACACAGGGCTTTATAAACAGCCCAGTGCGCTGGGTGTCCCTCGATGCTCTTATTTTGACAAGCTTCACTGCAGGATTCCCAGTGTGGTTTAGGCTGAAATAAATGAAGCATGTTTCCCAACTCGTGTAATTGTTAAATATTCATCTGACCAAAAATAATCAGGATTATATTACATTTTTAGAATCAAGCAGCCCTACAATCTAACTTATGTGAACCTAAAACCACAAAATTATACAGCAGGTGAATATGCATGAGGAGAATATGATGCATTTTTCTGTTTCAAATGGTAAATGTTTTAAAAATTTCTAAACGATCATGAAATATTTATAGTCTCATATAAATCTGTAGCTGAGTTGCCAAAGCATGAGGGGAAAAAACTGCATGAAGTGATTCTGAAGGCTCTTCTGACAACTAAAGCTTTGTAAGCACAATATATGTAGGACAAATAAGACCACACCGGCTTACAGTGAGGAAACACTTATTTAGAAAAAAAATACGCTGCTGCAGGAGAAAAAAAAACTGGCATGTGTAATGACCGTATTTAAGTACAACACCTTATATAAAAGCTATCAGCTGTGGCCTCAGCAGCTTTGAGACTGAGCAGTTCTAAGTGTTTATGTTTAATGGAGCATTAGATAACATAATACAGAAAGTCAAGGGGAGCTTGAAGTTGAGAGGCCATGGTACAATTAGAATTTCAAGCTGCATAAGAACATCAAAGATGCTCATCTTTCGAGTTGAAAGATAAACAGTGTGGGCTTCATTGGTATATTTGTCTCTGTTCATGCTGCGCTGCCTCCAGGAAAATTGTTTTAACTAGAAAGCAAAGCATGCACAGATTCCTCCAGTCCATGTGGATCAAATCATCCACAGTGAACATGACAGTTGCAACATAAAACACATCTTTTATTTCAGATGGAAAATCTTGAAATCCCGGCTCACGGTTGGAAACGCACCGTGCTTTAAAAGAGGAGTGATGCACGCTCTGCTTTATAGGCGATTGAAAACTTCAGATCACTGATTAATACAGATGTAGCCGACTCTAGTTCTGAAAACAGGTTGGAAGTTTTAAATGAGGGACGGCAGAGAAAGCAGCCATCTTTATCCCGGTGATGAGTTGATCATGTTCTGTGTTTTAGGTGTCCCAGACCTGGGAATTATTGTGATTTAAAAAGTAACATCAACATGCAAAACACTTTAAAAACTGACATTTTCACATGTGTTTATCTTTAACTCTGCAAATGTTTAAAGCAGGAATATTTGGCTGCAGAACCTCGAGCTAGTCCCGCCCATCTCAGGAACTTTCTGGTTCATGCATATGCAAAAACAAACAAACAAACAAAAAGCATTTATTTTCTTTACAGGCTTGTGAGGATTCGGTGCCAAACTGCAGTCACTGATGAAGACTGCTAGAGTTTGTCCATCTTTTTAATGCCCTGATCTCAAGTATTGAATCGAGGTCCTGATTTGTGCTTTTCATGGATTGATATTAAATAGGAATGACAGCAATCATGTCCCAATCTCTATCATTGGCCATGGTTTTAATTCAGCCATGTCATCATATTTATTGGGCTGGAGGAAAGATCTGGTTTCATTATGACCTGGAGGTGAGCTCAAAGAGACAATTAACCAATGAAAATATGACAAGTCTTTGATCTTCCTGCAGTTGGTGTACTTTTATTTGGTTTGTTGGGTTTGATTTTTCACAAGTCAGGTAGTTAAAGCAGGTCAGAACTAGCCTAGTATACTAGACCGTCAGTTCTGCTCTGCAGAAATTTGGTCTAGCCACGCTCATTGGAACCTCTGCAGCCCACTGATTGGTCCGGTCAGTCTCGTACCGGGCCAATCACAACGCCTAAACGGGTTGGAGGGCGGGATTAGCCGATGACGTCAGCGCTCCGGCTGAATTTAAACAACATGGCGGCAGCTAGGGAACTGCGTTCGTTTGAAACGTCTTTATTATGAACTTTGGACGATTTAGATTTGGGCTTTTCTCTAAGACGTGAACAGATAGAGGCACTAAAGTCTTTTATTTTGAAAGAGGATTTATTGGCCGCTTTGCCGACGGGACACGGTAAAAGTTTAATCTACCAGCTGGTTCCTGTTGTTGCTAAATGGCTCTAGTGCTATCCAATAGCATGTGAAGACGGTTTGATTGACAACCGTTGGTCCCGCCCCTATGAATGAGTCGTTTCAGTGGACCAGGCTAGGTCAGAACACCAGTTTGAATAGGTATTTATAAAAGTAATTTTAATATGACCAGCTGGTGTTTATGGATCCTGGTTGTGTTATTTTAGAAATAAAAATAATTCACAAGCAATGACTGTTGTTTAAAACAGAGTTTATAAAACTGGTGATACGAAGACGTCTGTGTGCAGAAATAATGAGACAAATCCTGAGACCCAGGTAGACAAACTGTCTCCCTACACTGTGATCCTCTACAGAAAAT
Source organism: Callopanchax toddi (assembly GCA_006937965.1). NCBI lineage: Eukaryota > Metazoa > Chordata > Actinopteri > Cyprinodontiformes > Nothobranchiidae > Callopanchax > Callopanchax toddi. Next base: position 1,874,817 of record SSNR01000037.1, read on the forward strand.
AACATTTATAACTTTAGTGTACTTTTGGTATTTTGAAAACTTACAACAAACTGTTATAACTTTTTTAAATGTAGACTTTTCATAAAGTGGTTAAGTCTGATAAACAAAAAACTTAAAAAAAAAACATCTTTTTTTGTTGTTTGGGTTTTTTGCCCCTGTAAAGATGTAAAGCAGCCATCTTTTCTCCTTTCCTTTTCCTTGTTTTTTTTTTTTACTCAGACATGTCTCTTCATGATAGACACTTACACACATCACCCTGTGTAAACTGAGTGTAATAATCAATACACCTTTCCACTTGTAAAAGCCCTTCTTGGCATGGAGCAGCCTCATCAGGCAATAATACACCGTGGAAGAGAAGCCCATGCTAAAACGAACCTGCTATTTGGCAGAGTCCTGAATGACCATGAAGTGTCAGTTCCCTGTTCAAATATACAATCGCCGAGCCAGGAACGGCGACATGAGAGGTCTCAACGCTTGGAGGAGATGGATGGAACAAAGCCCTTATCCTGGAGAGGGCCATATGAGGCAGTCTGGAGAGCCACAAAAAATTGGCAACCAGGCAGCTGGCGTGTTGATGATACTTGCTGGAGTGAGGCATTGTTAGGGTGACAGTCATACTGGCTACCAGTGTAGAAATCGCTGGAAAATATTAGCTCCTCTCCAGGCCAGCTGGTAGAGTTTTATTATTTTTTTAAACGTGATAAATATCCAAGAAACTAATGTCATTGTTAGATTTTTTTTAGCATGTTTTCCAGGTTTCTCAGAGCTGCAAGTAATAAAAAAAAGATGCAACTGTACTTTTTTTCAAATGAAAAGAAAATGTGACTTCTTCTCCACCTACCATTAAACTGCCGTCTGTATCATAAAACAGATGCTCAGCTTGAACATTTCTCAGAGGATGGAAACTACAGAAATACTTGCATCGCTTGTAAACAACGACTTTAAGGGATTCATTACTGCTGCAGGCAATCTCATCGCCTTATGAACAAGAATGCAATCAAGACTTACGCAGGAAGACACTTCGTCTACACAGGAAACACAAAGAAGATTGTTTCGGTGGCACAAGCTTTTGTTATGGGTGTAAATCTCCAAAGACCTGAATAAAACAACTACAGGAACTCTGAAAACGTCAGATGAGATGATCGTTTCTTAGGCTCGTCAAAGCCAGTCGACTTCAGGCCTTCAAAACAATTCAAATTTGCACAAATGTATCCATTATGAGCAAAACGTACAATAAATCTCAATTAGATTAGCTAAGATGCATCACTGGACTAGCCTCAGATTCTCTTAAGATCTTATTTAAAAGATGCGAGCTTTGATCATTTTCATAAGAATACCTAAGGATGCAGCAGTGCATATGTCAACTTTAGAGCTTTGGAGATGTAATTAAATCAAAATGCTCTGCAAAGACAGAATGCATTTGTAGTAAATGGGGTTAGAAGTTCAAAATAAAGTTGAAATCAGGTCAAAGGAGCGTCTTCATCTCATTAGTCGCCTGCTTTGACAACAGCTCTCCTGGCTCAGCTCAGATCAGACAGTCGTATGTTGTTTGGGACCTGCACGTAAAGTCAGGGGTTGATTGATCAGGTTAGCCCATCATGTGTTCTTGGGCTCGGTGTTGGGGTTTACCGTGGAGCCTAAAATCTCGCTGTTGCTAGGCAACATCACAAAAGGTCACAGATGATGTTGCACTCGCTGTTTGAGCTCTCATTCTAGATTCGTGACCTTAAAGATGATGTCAGAGATTTGGGTAATCAGCATAGAGACACAGTGTTATTACTGCTGCTTTTTTTTTTTTTTTTAGCAGCTAAATGCTGAATATTTAAAAAGACAGCTATAAGATCCTACACTCTGATTTTAAACGAGTGGCTCACAGGATTTAGGTTTCTTCTTCTTCTGCACAATTTGAATACAAGTTGCTCAGCATATGCTTCCATACTTTGTGCATGAGGCATCTCCGTGTTTCAGCAGTTTTTGAGCTCATGCCCTTTAAAGTTTCTCTGAGTTGAACAAATAGAAAGCGTGCATTGCTAAGACTAAGATAGCTGGCTAGCTTCCTCTTGGTTCCTTAAAAAACTGAACTTGTCCCATTAACATTGAATGTCACAGGATCAAACTTATAATTTAAAAAGGCTGTAATGCGAAGTTTATAATGATAAAAATAACTGACTCACTGTGTTTATAGGGGAAACTGTGGAAGCATGTCTCTAAAATATATATTTTGTATTAAACAGACAAATATTTTAGTGAAAACCATCTATGATGATCTTACTTAACTTTATATGACTGCGCTAACCCAACGCTGTTCACTCTGCAGGCCATTAGTTTTACTGTCCTAATGTCAAAAGTCCCTAATGGCACTAGCATGTTTATTATAGGGAAACTAGTCAGAATGTGTATTTCCTTCAACTTTAAAGTGCCCAAGGCATGATATTTAAATCACTTTATATTAAACAGGTGTAATCTTTGGTGCCTCTAGATTAGCGTTGCACCATTAGAACTCAAAATACGCTGTAATTATTTCCTAACGAGCAACTCAGAGATCAGAAGAATGCGCCGCCTTCCGGTTCTGCTGGGTTTCTCCTTATTTGGCAGCCTGGCACTTCGGCTGCAGTAGGGGGCAGTGCCGTCGCGTGAAAGTGAAACAAAACGCTCGCTAAAAGAAAAGAGAAACACGAGAGGATAACTGTGTCTGTGCTACACGGTCTATGGTCAATGGCGGCAGCAGCACTGGCGTTCTCCTCGCTCCAGGTGTCGTGAACGTGCATGTGGGAGGAGAATTTACCATATAAGCAAGTCCGGATCACTATGACCTCGTAGCGGGCTGGAGTGAAAAAACGGTTTGAAACCTACTGGCGGAGGAGGTCTGAAATCTTGAAAATTCTCACTGGCTGTACTAGGAGACAGATAGATGCCGTTTTTTTGCACTTTCTGGCAGGTTTAAGGTGAGAACTCAACATTGCAACATGATAGATAAGTCAGAAAACACGGAAAACCATGACATGGGACCTTTAACCTCTACATCTAACCACAAATTCTAACTGTTTGCAGGTAATATTAAAGAAAACATAATGAATTTGTAATGAACTTATTGATTTCAGTCTTAGATCACCAATATTTTCTGCCCCAGGACCAACATTGCAACTATCAATCACATTGCAGTGATGTCATACCATCATGACAATTAAACAATGATGCAGAGGAAGTGTAGGTCATTTTAATTCTGTCCTATTTCTGTGTTTTCCTGGTTCTGTGGTGAGATGTGAGCTTGTCTCTTCAACAGGGTGACATCTTTCCCACACTGATCGAGAGTTTAAAAAAAAAATGTGTTAAACCATTGTAGATAAGTTTGTCTTGGATTATCATAATAAAGTTTGATTGTCATAAAAAGCTGCCCTGAAGGATCACGGTAAAGTTTAATGATGCAGACTATTTTTAGAGTGATGCTTCAGGACAAACTGCTAAATAGAGCGGTGACACCGTACACTACTGAACATTTGCATTATTGCAAATCATCTTTGCATTTATATGTAAAAAGTTACAGTACCACTGCTGCTGAATGATACCAAGCAACCTAAAGTCATGCACCTTCTTGCTTGTTTCTTTCTAAAATTACTGCATGTAGCATTGGTCATAAGCCCAAAATATTGTTGATGCTCCAGAACTAAAACCAATATAGTAGATTACAGTTTGTGCAGAAAGGAATCTCATACACCAACTTCTTGCATGGAAGTCATCTGACTAATGCTTTCATCCACACTCTTCAATCTCTTTAAAAGTCTGAGTGTGAACCAGTGATGCTGCCACGTTCCAAGGGTTTACGTCATCACAAAGTGACATAGCAAGGCGTTTAACAACAATAAAGCCACACTGAGGCTGGAAAACATATGCAAAAGGTCAAATGTTAACATTTTTTAGGCTTGTTATGAAGGGTCATGAGTGTAAACATACTTTTAATAACCATGTGAGGTGTTGCATAGAAAAAAAAACCCAGGTAAATGCATCTATTACTATTCAAAATACCCAACTAGTTTAATATAAATAAAAATATCTCAATGTGTAAAGTAAAAAAAAAAAATCAAACTCATGATGCTCTTTAAGTTCAGCCTGTAACTTAATTCAAATGTGTTGCTTTTAAAATTACACAAAACTACTCTGTCCTTGAGCTTAGATGTTCAAAAAGCAGCAAGTAAATACACAAACAGAGTTTATGACACTTCACTTCTGCACACACAGATTGGCTTAGTACCCAGCACTTCATAAAAATCAGATAAAAGCATCAGAAAACAAGTCTAAACAAACTTCCGATCAAACATCCTCCAAAACATCTGAGCTCTGCATCGTTCCGGCACGAGCACATGAGCTTTTTACCCGACTTGTTTGCCTTCCTTCCTTCTCTCATTACAGCCCGATTCATGTAATTTCAGTAGAATCAACATCACAAAAAGAGTAGAGAACAAAGAGATAATATAAGGAGTAAGTACCTCCGATTACATGTGATATTCATGATAATTTGAGACGTCATTGTGCAAGGTGTGCTGCTCTCGTGTTGTCTTCCACCAAATGTTCGAAGTGCCCGACGGACACGAGTTCTCAGTAAGACCTGTGTGCATCGTGTCAGAGGCCAGGAAAACTTATACTTCCTGCTCCTGCTCTAGCAGGAGATTACAGTAACCTGAATAATTAACGAAAACAAGCTGCCAAACATCAAATATTGAAGGGGCGATGTTTATATGCTAACAATTAAGACGGCAAGGGAAGCACCTTCTTGTCCAAAATGAGAGAGATCTCGTCGGCCAAATGCATCTCCTTCTATCCACCTGAAATTTCACTTCGCTAAAAAGATCAAGGAGAACTATCGTGTTTTAAGCATTGTGCTGATCAATAATGAAGTAGGCTAAATTAATAATGAAGGCTGAACAAGCACAGCGGTGAGACATCCTCTCTTGACCCCTCTCATGCTGGGGGGGCTTCTTTATATAACTTTGCAACAGGTTTTCAGATATTCTGTTACCTTTAAAGCGGCACTCTGGAGCATTTTTCTCTATATCAAAGTTTTCTAAATGTTTTAAATGATATTTCAGGTCTAAACTATGATCTATGGGTTGAGTTCCACAACATCTGTCATTCTGATGAAGACCCTCCTTCCTCCTAGAGACCCCTTTCCATTATTTCTTGCCGCCGACATTTTTCAGCCAATGAAATTCAAATTTCTGCATTGTCTGAACATGCACACGCATCGACCAAACCTGTACCAGTAGGGGGCGCTGTCGTACAGGACGCTCCGTGTGTTTCTCTGCCGTCTCAGCCGTTCACTGAGGACTCACGGCTCATTTCTACTAAAAACCTACCCATTCCCCAGCTAAAGATGGATTTATTTTTAAACCTTTCACCTCACAGAATGGCAAGGCTTGACAGGATTATGCGTTTATTTTGGTCAGAAAGTTCATCCAGGGCCGAGTCAAGTTCAGCTTCAGAGTCCAGCAGCAGCTCTCTGCTAACAGAGCTAATATCAGAAGCAGCAGGGACAGAGAGGGCTCTTCAGACCCTCGTAGTATTGTTGGAATAAGATTGTGAACTGTGAGTGATTAAACCCTACACACTGAGCTGTACAGTTCATGTCCGAAGTATATGCGCCGCGTGCACGCGCGCGCACGCGACCGGACGCGCGTGTCGAGATGTTTTGAGGAGGAGCCTTTGGACGCTAGATTCAAAAACTGCTCTCCTGATGAAATCCTCCGGAGTGCCGCTTTTAGTCAGGTTCTGAAAAGGCACGAGCAACGAAGCAAAACAAATATTTCAGGAGTGGATCAATCGACCAGAGAAGATTTCCTTACATTGAAGAACTTTCAACAACTCTTCAGCCTTTGTGCCAAACTATTAACTGTAGATTCCGTTCTGGTTAGCCTGGCTTGTCTCATAATTCATTTTTCTGTGTCTGTTTGCTGTCAGGAGTGTTGACCTGCATGCAAGACAATTGCTTTTGACCGCTGCAGTAAGAAATCTTGGAAGCAGATGGCCAATTCTCTGCAGATTTCTGGTAAATCTCATCCCTTGATGGGATTTGTGGGGAAGCTTTACATATTCTGCACTTATCACTGTCGCTATCAAATCAACACATGGACTTTTAGGATAAAGAACAGCAGTGGATGACGGCTGATTCCTGAGAATCCTCCTTCAGGAGATGAAGAGTATCTGTTGGGGATCATTTAACGGTGAACAAATGTTCATAAAGTGGCACCAATATATTAATCTAATCTGTGATGAAGAAAACGGACTCATCTTGGTTGGTCTTCAACAAAATATGACTGAGTACATTCAAGCATCGTCCAAGAAATCTGATTATTGTGCAAGTCCAACCATAAACGGACTTTAAATATATGTAAACGATTTATTTGAACTAAAACTGCAAGTCTGAAAAGCACTTCGATAATGCAGCTCTTCTGTTAAATCTGCATTAAGACTCTCTGGGTTCTGGCTGTTCATCAGAGACAAAAAAAAAAGGTAAAAACACGATAATTACATCATTTCAAACAAACTGTGATCATCCTGCAGATTTTCTTGATGCGGTTTAGTCACAGTGTCCTACTTATGTTTCAGTTTGTTTGCCCTCATTTTATTTGCAACTGGATCACAAACCCCTTCTAAATTTGCCTTGCCTGCTTTGCAATTTCTGACTCGTGGAAACTAAATTGAGAAGAGTTTGAGATTAGTTCGACTCATGAAATGAAACCAAAAACAAATTCAAAGCATTTTGCAAACTTCATCACTCATGTAATTCGCAATTTGTGGCCAACCTTTGCAGCTCAGTGTGGACACTGGTTTAAACAGGCTTTTGGGCCGAGTTAAAAGCCAAAAACAGCACATTTCTACAAAATGCTGAAATAAAAAACACAGAACTTAAATAAGGCGATTCACTTAGCTGATGCTTTTATCTAAAGCGACTTACATCTTATATACACCTATTGGGCATGTTGTGATCTGTGGGGGAAACCCATGCATGCATGGGGAGAACATGCAACTCCACGCAGAAAGGTCACAGCTGGGATTCAAACCTGTGATCGTCTTGTAGCGAGGCAACAGTGCTACCAACTGCGCCACCATGCAGCCAGTTTATCCATGCAGAATGGAAATAATGTTTGGCTTCAACCAGATTAAAGCCATACTCAGTAGCCAGGTAAACAATGTAGCTTTTAACGTTTTTTTTTAAAGCCTCTTAACAACGTTCCAACATAGTATAGCCATAAATATATTGTGGAGATAAAAAAAAACCTGAAAGAAATCAATAAAGTAGTTGTTCCGCAGTTCTCTAAAAACTTCAGCCAATCCTATCGTTCGGACCGAACGATAGGATTGGACAATCCAGCTGTCTGTCTGCCGCATTTCCTCACTGCTTGGAATCACCAATAATCCGCCCAGACACATTTTCCGTCTGAACATCCCGGAAGTGAAAGGACAGAATTAGCCGGTGGTCAGTGCTTTCATTTTAAGATAAAAAATATCAGAGTCCCCCCAAAAAACACCTTTTCAGGTAGCAGAAAACTAAAATCATTTGGAGGTGAAGCTGGGGGAACGTTTCTACAGCTGAAGTTAGACTCTGCATTGTTATCGTCGCAAAACGGGTTCCCATGTCCGCGGGAAGGCTGGCGTACCGATTATACATGATGGGAGGGGTGAGTGCGCTGAGTCGTGTTTCTGTAAACTAGCTAGCGAGACCTAGTTTGTTTACCTGGCTACTGAGTATTAGACACTACCACCCATGACATACTTTTCCTCTGGTGCCCATGCATTGGCACAAGTACATTAAATACCAGTAACCCCAAATCCTGAACTCAACAAACTGACTAATTCTCAACCTGACTGTTCTACAACTTGTTGTCCTCGCCTCGCCTTCCTCCACTTATCCGGGTCCGGGTCGTGGGGGTAGCTTCCCAACTAGGGAGTCCCAGACCGTCCTCTCCCCAGCCACCTCCACCAGCTCCTCCGGCAGGATCCCAAGACATTCCCAGGCCAGGTTGAAGATGTACTTTCTCCAACGTGTCCTGGGTTGACCCGGGGGCCTCCTGCCAGCAGGACATGCCCAAAACACCTCCCCAGGGAGGCATCCAGGAGGCATCCTAACCAGATGCCTGAACTTGTTATAGCAGAAGTAGAGTCCATTTACAGAACCAATGGTGCACTTCCAAGTGCAACACGAGACCCCGAAGGTCCAAAATGGAACAAAGCCATTACTAATTTTAATATTTATTGCTGGGCCTTGTTTATTTGTCAGGAAATGAAGTTTTAATTTTTATGTCTTGGCACATAGATCAAACAGCCACAACATCACAGGGATAAGCTAACATCAAGGCAACGTCGTTTCCCTGGAGGCCCGTAGTTATGTCAGCATGACGATACCAGACCGGATTCAAAGTGGCTTCAGAGAATCTGAATGGATATCGCTCGCATGCAATCCAGTTCAGTCTCCTGTAGTTTGGAGCATCTTAAGAGCACATTTTATTTAGCATGAATGGATAGTCCTGTTGTAAAAGTGTAAAAAACAAAATAGCATCCTCTGATCCCAAATAACACTGTGATATTTCAACAGATGGGTACCGTATCACAAGAACGCCAAATCAGTATGATCACAGAACAAGATCTTCACTAATGTTGGCAACTTCACACACAACATTCATCCCTTAGACAAAAATCCAAATTAACTCCTTCAAAAATCCTTAATTCTGCTTTAGTGAAACCTTGACGGGTCATTCTGTCGGCCACCTAATCACGTTTTTATTCCATGTTCCTAAAACCCAGCTCAGCAACACCTTATTTCCCTGACAGCACCTGTATTTTCGTAGCAAAAAAACCGTCCCTGAACTCATCATTTCCCAGTCAGTCTGGTTGGAGAGGTGTTGCACATGAGTGCTAAAACGTTTCATACGCAGACATGAGTCAATAATTAGAGCCTGAGATTACTACTGGTTTATTAATGTGATGAAACTGAAAGGGTCCTATCTTTTTTTTCTCTTTTGGTTGTTTCCTGGTGAACTACTCTCCATTTGTTTTGATTTATTCCAATTGATTCTTGGACGCACGCTCGTGTCCATATGGATGCATCTATCTGTGCTCACTGTTCTCAGCATATGCACTTAAGCCTCCTCAAGGCGTGTTGGATAAAAGCCTTCGCCGAAATGCATACGAGAGTGTGTCAGGAAGTGGGCGGGAAGGCAAGTGTGTATTAGGACAGGATGTGTACCATTATCGGTCATTACTGTACGTGCGAATCATCACCACCACCGACAGCAGCACAAAAACCATCCTCCGGCACAACACAATGCACGATGTGGGACGGAGATTATCAGAGGGTGTATCTGCAAAAATCACACGATCAATTACCAGGATAAATCACCGGAAAAATACAGCTAATATGTTTAAACAAATGACCTCATTCATCACCGCTACTGGCATTTGTGCTTGGAAATGACACGTCTTTATAAACTTTAACAAAGACAGGATGGCAATCAGAATCTTTAAACTTTTCTAAGTGATGGGAATCATAAAACGGATTCTGATATTGATGACATTCATGGAGATGGTCTTGATTTCTGCAAAATGCCAAGCTGATGTCCAACTCTTCACTCCTTTATTGATGTCTGGATGTTATGAGCTTTAATATCAATACTGCTGCTGCCCCTGAGAGTGTGATGAGCTATTTTAGGGGCTCAGACTTGGACAGTGATCTGCTGCAGCACGCTGCTGTTTTTTTTTTTAAATGTTTTATGCACATGAAAGAAAGAAAAACAAGTTTATAGCTCTGTGGTATAAAAAGCCCAACTGTTTTATGAAACATCTGGAGCAATAAAGCTAGATTTATACATTCCAGTTGGCTCCATTACATCGTGTGTATTAAAGTTTATGTCCAGGCTGAGTTATGATGTGGATGGAACGTCCGTGGGGGTGACCAGGATCGTGTGTGTGTGTGCGTGTTTTTGTGGCGCGCACTGCGCATCCTTCCCAAACATCTCCAGCTCTCTGTCCCTCCGGATGCGCTGCACTGAGCGAGACTTACATTCAAATAAAGCAAATATGAATCAAATAGAATCAAATCCCGCAGTGCTTTGCGGTTTCCGCGCCCGCAGCCCAGCAGAATCAAACCAGCATGGATGCAAACCCCTAAAAAAAAACACACGAAGCGTAAATCAGCTGATTCGAGCATGCGGTTTGGTTCTAATCTGGACGGTTTAAGTTTCCATCTACCCTATTAGTGCTCTAGAGAAAAGAGTCTCACCGGAGCAGTTCCAGCCGGTCGGCGTCTGGCAGTCGCTGAGGGAGGACGGGAAGGCGCGCAGCTGCTCCACAGGTAAGGTGGCGAGGAACGAGACGAGGGTGATCCGGAGCCAGCCTCCCGCCGTCCCGCCCCACCGGCGCAGCCGTCGGCGCTCCTCCAGCGGTGCCTGCGCAGCCACGGACAGACCCATCGCTCACTGGCCGCGGCCGCACAGGCGATCTGGGGCAGAGACGCGCACCGACAACTCCAATCCCGACAGGTTCAGCGGGGCGCCTAAAGACCGACAGCGGAACATTTTCCGTGCGAGACCGTGCGCCCCATGTAGCAGCGTGCCCCGGGTTGGTTTGGTAGACCGGCCAAACGGTGTTCCGATGATCCGAGGGAAGCAGCTGCAGTCAGGGAAGGGATTCAGGCGGAAAAAGGGGGGGCTGGTGAGCGATGGAGGTTGATGGTGTTTAGAAAAAAAAAAAAAAGTTAGTAGGGGACTTGTGAATAGGAGAGGATGCTCAGGAGAGATGGGGGAAAATAAAAGAAACTGGTGATGGAGGGGGGGAAAAGATGGGAAAAGTGAGAGGATGCAGCCAGAATCCCACAGGCAGGATGTGGTGGAGTAGTATCCGCGGGTGAGACGAGCGGCGGTCCTCGCGTTGACTTTGTACGTGTGGTGCGTTTAGAGTCGCAGCCACTTCTCTCTCCCTCTCTCACCAGCAGCTGGTTATGATCACGTGGGGTGTGATGCGTAGAGGGAGGGGGTGGGGGCGCGCCCCTCGGTGACAATTAAAATATCTTACTGGTGGAGCAGGCAAAAAGGAAACCACACTACAGGCTGAAGGAAATAAAAAAGAGAAAAGAAAAGCAATAGAGAGAAGCGATAAAAGACACATACTGTGCTCCAGGCTCAGCCCCAACACTTGGCGATGGCTACCCCACAGATAGGCAATATAAGGGATGAAATAGTCCCTTTGTAATTGGCCAGCAGCATTTAAAAAGTCTGCAGGAATTGATTCGGCCAGCCTGCCTCTGGATAATTGCACTGGGTTTCCACCTCCCAGCGATCTAAAATACCATATTATTCATTTATTTGGGGAATGAGGCTGCTGTCACACGGGGCGGGATGCAGCTGATGTGCTTTCGGCCACGAAGACCTTAGAAAGTGTTCAACATCTGCAGCGTTTTAGGAGGTCAGCAGGTTGAAAACATGCACCCTTTGAATTGAGGAAATTGGAAGCCATGCGCATGAAACAAGCCCTTTGGAGGAAACAAAGGGCTTGTTGTTGAAGCCTGTCACAGCCATAAAGGGACTTGACCTCATGATATTATGGAAGGAAAGCTGCAGTTGCATGTAAACAAATAATCCTTTTCACTGCTTGCCGTTTGAAGATTATTACACAGTCTTCTTCTCAGATAACAGGGTTTGTGACACACATCGGCACTGAGTTCGAATACTGAGTTCCTCGTGGTTTGAACAGCAAATAAGGGAAGTCCAGTGTCTTCTAAAAATATATATTTTATTACGTGTAAACATCTAGATGAATGAGAATCTTCACCACTATATTTTATTGAGTTGCAAGAAACTGAAGACTAGTAATGTGCAATTTTTCTGTTAAAATCAGTGATTTGGTCCATAAAAAACTTTCCGAGAAGTTTCAATCTTTCCTTTAAAAACAAGGGGAATTGAATGTAATAAATAAATGATGATACAGTAGTTGTGCAAATGTTCTTGTTGCAATTTGGTCACAAACTGTCTTGTTTTTTAGTTTTTTGCCCAACGCGTTCTGCAGCGCCACCTTTTGATCACCTGTACTGCTAACGCTATTCACCAAACTTTCCATGGATGTTGTGATAAAGGTTGGGCGGTATCCAAATTTTGATACCGTCAAACTTCCTCCACATTTTCCCGGGGTATACGGTATTACCGGTATTATTAACCCTCGGCCTGGAAACTTTACATCATGGCTTCCACCCAGAGGTGGGTAGTAACCAGTTACATTTACTCAATTACATTTACTTGAGTAACTTTTTGAAAAAATTACTTTATGAGTAGTACTCTTACTTACTCTTACTTGAGTATTATTTTTGTTAAGTATCACTACTCCTACTTGAGTAAAATCTCTGAATCCTCTACCTACTGTGAGTAACTTTACTTTACAGAAAAACAAACATGTTTTAACAACAACAACAAAAAACACCAGACGCACCTACACTTTATTAAAGGAGACCACATGTTTCTGCAGCAGCTTTGTTTTCCTACTCTCATTTTCTATAGCTAGCTAACTATCTTTATCTAGCTTGCACAAAAGCTAAACATAGCTACTGCTAGCTTGCTAAATTAGCTAAATAGATGGCTACCTAGCTAGTTTTATAGCTGCATAGCTAGCTCTATTAAATTTTGGCTTTATATTTAAAAAAAAAAACTTTGAAAAGTGTTTCTTCTGCTTAAATTTTTTTTGTTTCGATATCATGTATTTGTATCAGTGTTTTTAATTTTAGCCTTATATCTGCCTGTCATAATAAAAAAAAAAAACAGATGGATGTTACTCGGTACTCAAGTAGACTTTTTACCAAATGCTTTTTTACTTATACTCAAGTATTTTTTGGGGACAGCAACTTTTTACTTTTACTTGAGTAAAAATATGTTGAAGTAGTGCTACTCTTACTTGAGTGAATTTTTTGGGTACTCTACCCACCTATGCTCCCACCATGAGCACTTACAGCTAATGTTTGATTCGGATGGCTACCGCTGTTGACTGAAGCGCTGTAAGCACGCGAACAGACCCACGGCTATACGAGCTCGTGCAGCAACAAGGAAATGCTGAGTAAAACCGGGGAGGGGGGAATCCGTGTACGCTTCATTCTTTAGTTTCTGAGACGAAAACAGAACAACCTGAAGTAGCCGTTGTTTGGTTTTTACCTTGTCAAAATAAAATCGGAAATATGGCCAAATGGGAAAATGTTGACTGAAGACCTAAGCGCATGCTAACACATTTGCGAGCTCGCACAGGAACAAGGAAGTGCTGATTAAAACGAGCTGCTCGGGTAGCGCGCTGCGCAAGCGCCCCAGACTGGCCCAAAGTTACCATCGGCTCACCGGCAGTCCAGCCAGTAAGGCCCGTTTCCACTATCGGAACTTCAGGGTAATTTTACCGGAACTTTGCGGCGCGTGACTGTTTCCATTGATGCGGGCAATTTCGAGAGGGCCGTCTTCAGGACCATTTCAGGGACCAACGGAGTCCCTGATCAGGGGCAGGTACTCGGATCGGCCCGATAGACTCACAGAGTGGGAAATGTGGTTAACTCGTGCTGATTGGTTGTGGGATGAAGGAACATGATGAAAGCACACCGCGCTGAGATAAATGACCTGTGTGTTGTTGTCGGAGCTTGCAAAATGACCGTGTCTCCGAGGTTGGATTAGTTCGTCATCAAGTATACTCATCCTTCTGTTCAGCACTCCCATCACTATGTATAAAAACAGCGAAATACGCCGCAACCATCGTTTCTTCGTCCATTGTTGATCTATTTATTATTCTCCACTTCCTTGTCTGTTGGCGCCTTTACGCTTCTCAGTGACGTCGATGCTGACGTCTTACAAAAGTTCCGGAAAGGTGGGGGCTGTGATGGAGACACAACAGCTGAGAGGACCGAGCCACAGGGATGTCCCAGTCACTTCCCCCCTCACAGAAATTACCCCGAAGTTCCGATAGTGGAAACGAGGCTATTGAAACAGATACCGTTGCTATTTTTCAATACCGGCTGTATACAGTACTACCTTAATACTGCCCAGGCCTAAAAGGTTGCTTTGAGATTATTTTAACCACAATCTGAAATATTTCTCTCCTAGGAGTCAATGAAGAATAAAAAAGAAGCAGCAACAGGACTGAAACTTTCCACACGAACACCAAACCAAGTCGGGTGAAAACTGGATGAGTGGTTGGATCGTGCAATATCTACCGAGGCATTAAAATCACCGGCCTTTAAAGAAAGTAATCCACATTTACTGCAAAGTTTGATGGGCTCGTCCAACTCTGTGATAAGTATGTTTGGCTTTTCCCCAAAATGCACTTATCACATACTTCTGATTCTGATCTTGACTTGCCAGAAAAAATATTTGGCACTTCAACATCTAAGTGCTTCAGGATGTTAGCTGCTGACTGGGTCTTTCTGTACGTGTCTGGCAAGCAGCTGATTAAAAATCTAAATATTTAAGTGGTTTTACATTTAGCTTATGCACAAGATAAGTTCATGTATTTTACATTGCTGACTTTAAAGTTTTGTTTATGAACTTAGAAATTTGTGCCAAAGACAATCAGGCTATAAGGTCAACAGGGACTTTATCCTTCATCAGATGCAGTTTTCTCTTTTCTAATGTAAAGGGTAAAGTTGTTAATGAGGAGGACAATTATAAAAGCGAGGTCAAGTGATTGCTTGAGTGCTGTATTACATTTTGGTGTGTATTTGGGGCAGCGGTGACTTAGAACAGCGATTAGTCATCTGCCATTTAGAAAGTCGATGGTTTGATCCCCATTTTTCGTCCTTTTTAAAAACATTTTTAAGCTAAGATTCTGAATATTTTGCACCGATTTGACAGAAAAGCCAGTAACAGACTAAATAGTTGTGGTGTGAGTGGATGAATGTGGCTTCGAGTGGTCAACAAGATGAAAACAGTGCCGCATAAAATAACATCCACTAACCATTCACGGTTTTAAAAGCAGCATAAGTTGAATAAATATGTATAAAGTGTGCACAAAGCTAGGACACGAGGAAAACAAGGCTAACAACTAAAGTGGTATAGCGAGGCAGCCCAGGGCTGTCTTTGTACTGGGCTAATTTTGATTTCAAAGGAAGTGCGCTCTCTTTGCTTCCAGCAGTCGCCGTTTGTCCTCTAAAGAATTTGGGCTAACTGTGCTGTTGCTTCTTTTCAGGCAACCTTGTACACATCTAGTTAGTGCAATAAGAGAAAAGGGAGTGAAAACTTGACAGTTTCAGTGTATGGGAGTTGTCTAGTAGGAAAATCTTCTTCTTTTTTTTGGACACTAAAGTGAGTCAGTCATTTGGTGTTTGTGGATTTTCTGTAAAGTGTTAGTGTTGGTGAAATCAGGGACACCTGTAACTCATGGCTCATCCTATTTGTTGACTCAAAAAGTAGAAAAAGCATCTTGTTTTTTTTGTGTGTGTGTGTGTTCCACACCGGGGAGAGTGTTCTGTTTTCCCTAAAACATCTTCAAAGTATTTACCATAGAAGGAGTAAAACTTGGGACTCTAATGTTGTTGTCATCTATCCTGGTATGCAGTCATATGTCATTGTGACAGCGATACATGAATTGATTTTTTAAAATAAATATCTTACAGATAGCTTCAGTTTTTCAAGACGAGAAGAGGCCATGCAACTCCTATTTGTCTCGTTATTATTAAAAACTTGCATTTAATTGACTCAATGCTGCAAAAGACGCTAGAGGAATATTTGTGCATTTTGTATTTTTTGTTAATTGTGCAAATTTGAACATAAAATCATTCATTTTAACCATAAACAAATTAAATTTATAGTCGGAAAATACATATTTTTAAAAATCAGGTGTTTTTATGACTAAAACTGGTTAAATGTAACCTTTATTTTATGTTTTTTTTCTAAAATAAGCCATTTCACACAGGCTACAACGATGACAAATGTGGTTTCTGTTGTCTTTCCTTACAGGAGTGTAATTTATTCTGAGAGATGTGTCCACAAATCTGTGTGAACAGTGATGGATGGGATGTTAACACCGTTGTTAATGTTTACTCCTGCTCTGTCTGTACTGTATTCTGGTCCCATCAGGAGCCTGAGCAGGTCTGGATTTGATTTTTTTTGACCAGTTCATGGTGAAACATGGGCCGTGCTGTCACATGCTCTGATTCTTCTTGTTTTGTTTTTTTTTTTCTTGCACAAAAGATGAGAAATAAATCCTCTCACATGAAGTGAAATCCCTCTAGGTGCATCTAGATGTTGATATTTTGTAAAAACAACATAAATCAATTATTTTAAATTGTTTTCTGAAGCTTTTTGAGTCAAACTTTTTAAATTCCACCTTCGTCTAATTAAGTAATAAGGTATAATTAAAGATACTGTCTTTGATTCTCACTGTAATGATTATAAAACCGTTTTCTGTATCTAGTCCCAATTTCTTCAGATCATATTTTACAGTCACTTCAAAAATACCAACTCTTTTTTGTTTTTTTTAATTATTATAATGAATCTCGTTCTGTATTTTTCCTACTTTCAAGGAATATTTCTCTTAAAAGTAGCTGTTTTGATGTTTTTAAGTCATCTTACACATTTCCTTTCCCCGGTTTGTTTTATGCTCTAAGATAAATTTCTTAAAGGGGATTTAAATCCTCGCTGAAGTTTCCACTGACGGCTCTCTTGTTGATGCTTCCTGTCAGTCAGCCAGGTGCAATCGCTTGTTAAACGATCCCTTTCAGGCTCATTTGCATTTTCTATTAATTACAGAGATGTTATTTAATGTTTTTGAAGTGGATTTTTCAAAGCCAGAATGCTCAGCTGCTAAATGAAATGGCTTTTTGTCATAATTTTTCCCCCCCTAAAAGTTAAAACAACAGAATGAGACTTCATCAGATATTCTAAAATCATGCATTTTTTTAAAAGCCTTTTTTTATTCATCAGAAAAGGGAAAATTAAAGTTTTCTTCAGACTTATGAAAAGTGTTTGATCCATCCTTATGCAGTAAATGTGTTCCGAGTCCAGCTCCATCCTGGTTTATTTGGTGAGTTTGATGTTTCTGCAGCTACAGGTTCAGGTTTGTTGTTAAACATCAAAAAGCTCGTCCAGAATTCACTTGCAGTAAAGAGAAGTTTCCATGATTTCACGCTGAACCTGTGGGTCACCTGCTGTTTGCAAAGTGCTAAACTTAGCTGCAACTAAATTTGCGCTGCAATTAAAAAGTAATTTCCACAAGATGTCTTTGTCTTTAACTTATTTATCTGTGCATTCGTCTGACTAAATCTGTGGTCCGTTATCACTGGCGAGCATGCAGGCTTATCGAGGTCGCCCAAAATGCAGGCTAGCCCCCGGGCTAAAGGCTAATTACATTTCTGCCTTGCTGAAATGTACACCGTCTCCTGAGAGAGCGTTCTGGAATAACACTCAACCCGGTATCAGATAACTGATGATTGATTTTTACCTCATAATTACTTTGATGTATTAATAAATCATCCATTTATTTTGCAAATCCAGGAGCCGACTGTGTTATGGGAATCAGTTGTTGGTGTCTTTTACCAGAGGCTGAAAAGGTTGAAAGGTTAAAGAAAATGTTCAGCTTTCAACATAACATGATCTTAGGCTCCTAAAACGATTATAAATAATACTTCTTTAATATGATCCATTAAAAAATATATTTAGGACTTTTATTATTTTCTTAATGAACCTATTAAAGTGATAATATGCAACTTTTTGACATTTTAAAATCTTTTCCTTGAGCCAGTCTGTGCTAATATGACCCTTTACAGAGTTAATGAAAAGTCACTTAGCCCCATCTGGTGATTAGATCCGGAATACCACGATTGCAAGATCTCCGTCGCCGTCACGGTACCCAGGAAGTCACGTGTCTCACGAGGGTTAGGCTAACCCAATGTGACTAGCTGTTATGCTAGCGCTGGAGTGTTTTTAGCTCATGATTCCTGATTTTTTTCCATCTCTCCCTGCTTGAACACAGCTGATTTCTTTGAAGGAGTAAATAACCGCTCCTGTAGAAAACTATGAAGGCTGAGGAGACATTTCAACGGTTAGATTAGGTGTTTAGAAGCTGAAACAATATGCTAACATGTGTAATGCAGTGATTTAAAATGGACACCAGAGGGAGCCCAAAACAAGCAAAACTGCATATTGTCACTTTAAACCCAGTTTTAATCCATGTAATGTAATAGTGACTAAGTTTGTTAGCACCTCACAGCTAGACGAGATGGTGCAATTTTAAGAAATAGAGGAGTATATGCGTTGTAAGAAGAATGAGTCGGCCATGTTGACGGAGCATAAACCCAAAATGCAAAGTCGAAAAACGATAAAAAACAACAACGAGGTTTAAATGTCGGTCAAAACGAACAAAACTATTTGAAAAGGCACCTAAATAGTTTGAAGCACATCTTATAAATCAGTCATTTCCAAACTTCAGACAAACAAAATGACAAAAACAAAAACTGGCAACCCTGATTTTGACTGTTTTTGATTTAAAGACATCTCTAAAAAAGTCAATAAATAGGAGCATAATGAGAACACAAACTAATCAAAGTTGCTGCTCTCAGCTTGTGTTAATACATATGCTAGAAAGCTTTGATTTTGGAACTTATATTTTGTTTGATTTCTAGAGATAGTCTCCCAAACTTGCCATGATTTTCTGACGGGTCCTGACCCAAACTGCCTTTTCAGAGTCTGTTTGCATCTTGACTCGTAGGTTCCTTTGTTGCACTGTTCCTTAAAATTAAACCAAAAAATCTTTTTGTCCACATCAACAAAGAGAGAAATGTTATAAACATGATCAGTCTTTTCAACAGATAGAAAAGTCCAATACATCAGATGGATGCTTGATTTTAAAAAAAAAGCAGTTTCTGTCACATTATTGTAATCAAGTTCCTCTGTGATCATCAGATCAGAGCAACGAGAGAGCGATTGGTTGTTTTCGGTCACAGTTACAGCAGATTTCCTGAGAGTAGAGCTTCTCCGACTGGGAATTTCCGTTGTGTGGATGCTGATGTTTTCATCCTGTGTTTGTTGACACCGAACAGCAGGCTCCCGTAGTGAAGGGATACCTGGTGAATATAAAGACACATTTAGCCATTAAAGGGCCAAATGTTTCCCTCGGGACTTGTTATAAAAGAAACAGAGCTAAGAGTGTGATTATTCTGCAGAAACAGGATGCAGACGGAATGAGCACTGCATGCATAAATGTTGAGGTTTCCTTATTGTTTTACCACCTTGGAGTTTTTTGATGTTTCTATCAGCTTTTATTTAGATTTAAACCTCAGTAAAAAAGTAATAGAGTAACTAAAGTGGTTCGACCTCGTTTGCTTGTTTGATTCCAGCCATAATAAAGAAAAGAAATTAACCCGCCCGCCCTTGTGGAATTGTGCTTTTGTTCCTGAAACATACCTCTTGCATATGTGTGGATTAATGTTCATATGCTAATTACACAGGAACAGATGTGCACGTTTGAGGAACGTGTGGTGATTTGCACAGTAAGCGTGCCAGCACCCTAATCCGAACAGGTTCTGTGTCTCAGTCTGAACGCTATGTTTTGATGAGCAGGTGCTTGGGAGTGGGACAAAAGGCATTAAGCAGCTCGTTTCTCCTGATTGCAGGCAGCCATGTTTCCTCTGCGCTGGACAGAGCTGCAGGACTGAGCCACACATCTCCATCCTTCAGTCATCCTCTGTTTGATTACACGTGTTCTCTTGGAATAAAATCCAGCCTTTTTTTTTATTATTTATTATACAGGAGCTCATGCATATAAAAAAGGTGGGGAAAATGTCTAAATTTATTTAGTAGCTGAGTTATCTTGCTTGCTTTTTCTTTCATTTTTAAATAAAGGTATGGATGAAAGCAAATTTTAGAACTTATAATAAAGAAAACGACCAGAAAATAAAAAGAAAAGAGTGGAAAAGATGGTTGTTGATGTGGACACCATGATAAAACACTGAACAACAATTGGATTCGTTTTTATATCAGGATAACAAAAGCCCCCTGTGGGGTTTTAATGAGCAGATCAGTGGACATGTAAAGGGTAGAAGAATGAAGAAAAAAATGATTGAATTTTGCTTTTAAAACAAAACGGGTTTAATTTGTGATGTGGTGAAACAGACAGGGCAGAGATGCTGCAGAAAAATCTCATTATGTAATGATTGATTGCAATCAATAATAATGATCAATTTATTGAGGTTTTATGAAACTCATGCACATTTATTGCTTGAATCTTTTGCAAAAAAATAAATTAGCATATTGTCCAGAGCAAGAGATTTATTCTCTGATTAAATTGGTCTGTGTGCAAAAACAAATGAGCAGAAAAAGTCATCTTCAACTCGACCTTTGGCGATGATTCTCCGAGCGTTATTTGTCTCAAATCCTTTATGTTAGCAGCGTAAAGCGAAAGAGATAAGGTCATACAAACTGTGGGAGAGGCAGTTCAGTTTACTCAGAGATGGCTGGGTTAAAGGGATTTTCTTTAGATTTGTAAACCAATTTTGTGTCTGGAAGGAGGGAGGACGCGAGCATGTTTGTTGTCCGAGATGTGTTTTGAGATTTTTTTTAAATTTGCCTTCAGAGATAACCTTGTAGGTGTGTGACACAACCAGGGCCGGATCTAGCCAGCCCTATTAAGGGGGGCGGGGGTGGGAGTCTGGACATGCTACGAATATTTTGGTCATCACATCCCCCCAATCCCTTAAATGCATCAAAAACTACACCATCATCATATCAGTTCCTCTATCCATAGATTTTCATATTTGATCCCTACCCTCTGCATTTACCCGGGCTTGGGACCGGCACAGTTAGGACACTGGCTGATGCCCTGTTGAGGCTGAAGTCATCTGTTTATGCTTTGATTTGTTTTGTTGTAGGCTTTTTTTGTTCTTTTTGTTTTGTGTCTTAGTTCTTTTTGTGTTTTTGGTTTCTTTCTTAGTTTTTTTTGTGTTTTTGTTCTTTTGTTTTTTTTTGTTCTTTTTGTTTTTTTGTTCTTTTGTGTTTTTTTGTTTTGTTTCTTAGTTCTTTTTGTGTTTTTTGTTCTTTTGTGTTTTTTTGTTCTTTTTTTGTTTTTTTGTTCTTTTATGTGCTTTTTTGTTTTGTTTCTTAGTTCTTTTTGTGTTTTTGGTTTCTTTCTTAGTTTTTTTTGTGTTTTTGTTCTTTTGTTTTTTTTTTGTTCTTTTTGGTTTTTTTTGTTCTTTCATGTGTTTTTTTTGTTTTGTTTCTTAGTTCTTTTTGTGTTTTTTGTTCTTTTGTGTTTTTTTGTTCTTTTTGTGTTTTTTTTTCTTTTATGTGCTTTTTTGTTTTGTTTCTTAGTTCTTTTTGTGTTTTTTGTTCTTTTGTGTTTTTTTGTTCTTTTAGTGTTTTTTTTGTTCTTTTATGTGCTTTTTTGTTTTGTTTCTTAGTTCTTTTTGTGTTTTTTGTTCTTTTGTGTTTTTTGTTCTTTTTGTGTTTTTTTGTTCTTTTATGTGCTTTTTTGTTTTGTTTCTTAGCGCTTTTTGTGTTTTTTTGTTCTTTTAGTGTTTTTTGTTCTTTTATGTGCTTTTTTGTTTTGTTTCTTAGTTCTTTTTGTGTTTTTTGTTCTTTTGTGTTTTTTGTTCTTTTGTGTTTTTTGTTCTTTTTGTGTTTTTTTGTTTTTTATGTGTTTTTTGTTTTGTTTCTTAGGTCTTTTTGTGTTTTTTGTTCTTTTGTGGTTTTTTGTTCTTTTTGTGTTTTTTTGTTCTTTTTGTGTTTTTTGTTTTGTTTCTTAGGTCTTTTTGTGTTTTTTGTTCTTTTGTGGTTTTTTGTTCTTTTTGTGTTTTTTTGTTCTTTTTGTGTTTTTTGTTTCGTTTCTTAGTTCTTTTTGTGTTTTTTGTTTTGTTTCTTAGTTCTTTTTGTGTTTTTTGTTCTTTTGTTTCTTTTTGTTCTTTTTGTGTTTTTTGTTCTTTTGTTTCTTTTTGTTCTTTTTGTGTTTTTTGTTCTTTCTTAGTTCTTTTTATGTTTTTGTTCTTTCTGTGTTTTTTGTTCTTTTTGTGTTTTTTAGTTTTGTTTTTTAGTTCGTTTTGTGTTTTTTTTTGTTTTTTGTTCTTTTTGTTTTTTGTTTTGTTTCTTAGTTCATTTTGTGTTTTTTTGTGTTTTTTGTTTTGTTTTTTAGATCATTTTGTGTTTTTGTTCTTTTTTGTGGTTTTGTTGTTTTGTTTTTTGTGCTTTTTTGTAATTTTTGTGTTTGTTTTGTTTTTTGTTCTTTTTGCGTTTTTTGTTTTGTGTTTTGTTTCTTAGTTCTTTTTGTGTTTTTTGTTCTTTTGTGTTTTTTTGTTCTTTTTGTGTTTTTGTGTTTTTGTGTTTTTTTTTGTTTTTTATGTCTTTTTTGTTTTGTTTCTTAGGTCTTTTTGTGTTTTTTGTTCTTTTGTGTTTTTTTGTTCTTTTTGTGTTTTTTGTTCTTTTTGTGTTTTTTTGTTCTTTTATGTGTTTTTTGTTTTGTTTCTTAGTTCTTTTTGTGTTTTTTGTTCTTTTTGTGTTTTTTGTTCTTTTTGTGTTTTTTTGTTCTTTTTGTGTTTTTGTGTTTTTTTTGTTGTTTTATGTGTTTTTTGTTTTGTTTCTTAGTTCTTTTTGTGTTTTTTGTTCTTTTGTTTCTTTTTGTTCTTTTTGTGTTTTTGTTCTTAGTTCTTTTTATGTTTTTGTTCTTTCTGTGTTTTTTGTTCTTTTTGTGTTTTTTAGTTTTGTTTTTAGTTCGTTTTGTGTTTTTTTGTTTTGTTTTTTTGTTTTTTGTTTTGTTTTTTGTTCTTTTTGTTTTTTGTTTTGTTTTTTGTTCTTTTTGTTTTTTGTTTTGTTTCTTAGTTCATTTTGTGTTTTTTGTTTTGTTTTTTTAGATTTTTTTGTGATTTTGTTGTTTTGTTTTTTGTGCTTTTTTGTAATTTTTGTGTTTGTTTTGTTTTTTGTTCTTTTTGTGTTTTTGGTTTCTTTCTTAGTTCTTTTTGTGTGTTTTTTTGTTCTTTTATGTGTTTTTTTGTTTTGTTTCTTAGTTCTTTTTGTGTTTTTGTTTTGTTTTTTAGTTCTTTTAGTTCTTTTTTTGTTCTTTTTTAGTTCGTTTTGTGTGTTTTTGTTCTGTTTTGTGTTTTTTGTAGTTCGTTTTGTGTTGTTTTGTTTTGTGTTTTGTTTTTGTTCCTTTTTGTGGTTGTGTTGTTTTGTTTTTTGTTCTTTTTTGTGTTTTTTGTTTCTCTTTCTGTCTGTGTCATTCATCAGTAGCTACTTTGAATGAGGACAAATGGATGAAAGCGCTCACTCTGACCATTTTTCACTGAAATATTTTTGAAATTTGTTATTTCTGCATGCAATCGTGTTTGGGGGGTTAGGGTTAGGGTTAGGGTGGCAGTCATGGAATTTGGGGGGACAATGCCCCCCCCCCCTTGCCCGTGCCTACATCCGGCCTCTGACACAACCAAACCCAGAGAGGTCAGCGAGGGAACAAAATCATGAATTGTGGTGATCAGAGGATAAAATAAAATAAGTATCTGGCTTTTATGACACCTTAATAAGGGATAAATGATAGTCTAATAATTAAATTATTATAATACAAGTGTTTTTAGAGTACTAATTCATCACTTTAGTCTGTAACAAGGTTTTTAGGACACACACATTTTGAGTGACAGCAGGAAACTTTGCGAAATTAGTGCAATAGCCAGTGGCAAAGGAAAGAATACGCTGATGTTATCTGGGATGGATCGCCGGCAGACGGAGGAGGAATGTGTCGTCAAACTTGTTTCTTGATTTTCTTGGTTGATTGGTTTTTGAAACATGTCAGGACATGTAACACGCACGCACGCACGCACGCACGCACACACACACACACACACACACACACACACACACACACAATTCCAGCCTTAAGGCTTCAAGAAAAACGATGTAGAAATGTTTTTTATTTAGTTCCCTGGAAAATATTTGACAAGTCAACAGGTAGATTATATTAAAGAAATGAGATCAGGAGGTTTATGAAATGAAAACGAGAATAATTTGTCTCAAATGTAAACACAAAAAGTTCATTTTTGACTGAAAACACATGAATTGTATATTTTCTGTTGATTAATTGAGTGTTGCCATTTAAAATATCCACCTTTATGAGTTTTTTAGACTCCGTGTTTAGTTTTGAGACTTGCTCATCCTTTTCCTGCTTGAACAACTAAATCAGAATCTATGTGGCAAAGACTGGATTCAACAGACATCATTACAACAGCTTCACAGATGGTTGCAGGAATGAAAAACCTTCATTGCGGTTGAAATAATTCTGCAGGAATGTGTCGAGTTCCAAATCTGAAATTAGAAAAGTGTTTACAAATTTCCTATTGGCATTGTAACTAAAGATGTCCACACCTAACCTGTCCTCCAGCACATTATTTAGTGACACATCTATTTGCTAAAGTAATTCCTGTTTCTAGATGGACATATTAATGTGCAAAAAGACTTTTTTTGAATTATTACTTTAACCCTTCACTATAACGATTAAATGCAATTAACAAAATAACCAAAAAAATGAGAAAATATGTAGTATGTGGCTCTAAATCTTGAGACAAACCTACAATTAATTAGTGGTTTTAAAAAATGTGCAAATTACTTGCATCATGTCCACAAATAAAGACAATATCTTAGCTTTGTCAGCCGAGCCCTAAACAAGTTTGTTCTTCTTGTTTTTCTTCAGAGCTGCAAAGTTGCACCATATTTCTCATTTTTGGTTCATCAAACCTCATGGCAACTTTTCACTTTTCCTCAATCAGTCAATCAATCTTAAATAAGGCCACGTCCAGGGAGACGGGCTGTAATTTTTTATGGAATAGAGGAGTTTTAACTTGTATTTATGGACATCAGAACCAAGTGTGTTCACTAGTTCTTAAAGAAACGTACTCTTTACCTTACACTTCAAAGATTGCATTGCATTTTTTAAAAACTTTAAATAATAATCTACTCAGCCTGCAGATTCAGAATGAGCTGTAGATGGTTTTAGTCCCAGCAACATCAGATTATAGAATTTAGAAACCACTACTGAATTTCAACACAAAGTGACCATTTTCCCTGCTCTTGAAGCGAAAGTAAAACATACTCTACAGAAGGAGAAAAATACACAATAAAAAGAAAGAAGCCAATCTTTCTGGTGCTTAAACCAAGGTCTGAACTGCAGCTGTTGGAAGTTAGAATTGCATCATTATATAGTTATATATAAGACTCATAATCTCTCCTCAGTCCTCTTGGCCATTCAAAACTCTTCGGGAAGTGCTCTTTTTATAGCCAGCCTGCTTTAAATGTTCTGCTACAGGTCAATTGAAGAAATTCAATTGTGGCCCCATAAGGCAGAGAGGCTACATCATCCTCCCAGACCCCATAAAGTAATTAAAGCCACAGTTGGCTCAGACGCTGAAATGCTTCTTAAAACTTCTCCTCTGCGAGGATGAAGGGGGGGCGGTGAGGTTTCCAGCAGCAGTGAAGCAGCCACAGACATGTCATGTCATTTGCTCGAGCATCCCACTCAGCTAATTGGTTAGGCACAGTTAATTTGGCCCACTCTTTAATTTGTCCAGCCACTGGGGACAGGAAGTGAGAGTAATTATGAAGTCGAAATAAATGTAGTTTTCACAAACGACTCGGAGGATTCTGACGGCGCACAATGTGACGGCAGGTTTGGCCTAATGAGTCTTAAAGCGGTCCTCGAGCCAAACGGTCACGTTGCTTTTTTGGCAAAACGTTTAATAAAATAAAATCTGGGGGGGAAAAGGACTGGGAAAAGTTACAGCTTCCATTAGAAATCAGCCAAAAATCAACAACATCTACGGAGCAACACTTTTATTTTTTATTTGAGCTGCTTGACAGTGAGATATATCTTTATGGCAGTCAAAGTCATCCATAAACACCCAACCTGTAAACCTCCAGTCCAGCCCACCTTTAATGAAGCTGAAAGCCCCAGTTTGAGGTGTTTGTGCATCCTTAAATTTACAGCCATGTGGGCGTCATCGCTGACCGTGACCCTGTAGTCGGTATATCTCCATCTCAGTGAGCATTTTAAAGCTACAGACGAGAAGACTGAGGGGATAACACCAGGATCTGTTCAAATAAAAACATGACTTTCCTTGACTCTATTAGAAAACAGCACCAGGTTGAGGAATGGAAGCAGCAACAGGAGCAGTTAAAAAGTATTTGACAAAAAGCACATTAAAGACCTCTCCTCATCATGTAGTTTTACAGATGCTTTATCTTTTTAGTGAAATAGGACATGATGCACACCTTTTTCTCCCCCTGTGGGATTAAAAAATATATAAAAAATCTTCCAAAATACAAACCAGATTGGAATGTAATTCTTTGCAACGTTATTGCTTTCAAATCCAGTTTATGAAGATAAATTTTATATTCTTCCATCAACTAGCGTTCCAAGTAGAACTAAACATTTTTAATTTGTTTCCCTCAACCATCAATCTAAAGATAAAATCATAAAAATGCATCTTAAAATTGGGAGACAAAATCCATCCATCCATCTTCTGTTTAGTCCTCCACAGAGGGGAGCTGGTGCCTATCTCCAGCTGTCGAGAGGCAGGGGACACCCTGGACGGGTTGCCAGTCCATTGCAGGGCCACACAGAGACGAACAAGACAATCAACCACACACCTAAGGACAATTTACAAGCCCAATTAGCCTGACAGTCATGTTTTTGGTCTGTGGGAGGAAACCGGTGTACCCGGAGAAAACCCACGCATGCATGGGGAGAACATGCAAACTCCATGTAGAGAGGCTGCAGAGCCAGGACGCGAACCCATGACCTCCTTGCTGCAAGGCAACAGTGCTAACCAACTGCGCCACCATGCAGCCCCGGGAGACAAAATGTTTTATTTAAATCTAACATTAAATACTTTGCATTCCCCAAATGAGCCATAAATGTATATATTTTAGAGATGGGCCGATACCGAGGGTTAGGTATAACCTAACCGATACCAGTATCGGTATCGGCCCATCCGATACCGGGTATCGGTTAAAGTTACCCGATACCAGGAACCGATACCAGTGGCTTCACTGTCTGTTAGTGATGGGACCAATTAACACTGATAAGTGGTCTGTTCGCAACTGACAGCCACACCCATTGGCACAGCTGCACCTTTGACAATGAAGGCAGCTTGACTTCTGTTGTTATCTCGAAAGTTTCAACTCATTTCATATTGAAAAACAGCCATTCACACCTCCAACCGATTCATCACCCAAGCCCTTTCCCAACAATAACTCCTCTCCACACCCCTCCCGTTCACCCTCAGACCCCCTGCCTGCATTAACAGGCTTTTGTTTGTTTTGCCATGAAATTAAAAAGTGAATACAAAGCAGGCATAGTGCTTACAGTCACCCCCCAAAAAATTAACGGTTCTCTACAAAGACTCGGTTCTCCTCGTTCACAGTGAAGAGCCGTTCAAAAGATTCGGTTCGTTCATGAACGTCACATCACTACTGTCTGTGACTTGTGATTTATGTTGTAGTTTCCTATATTGAACACTAGGGGGAGCTATTGAGCTAAAGAGGAACAGTGTGGGTTGAGAGCTGGAGATGGTGCCAAATAGTTCATTTTATTTGGTTAAAATGTGAAAAACTGCAATAATTTCACTGTGAAATCACAGAAAATTGTTATTTTTCACTTTATGTTTTAGTTTTGTGATCATTTTTATTAATATATATATATATATTTTTTTTATCTAACTCAATTATTTGTTGTAAAAAGCAGAGAAGAAAAAATAAAACCTGTATTCCAATGTGTTGCATTTTTTGTGTGGTAGAAGTATCGGTATCGGTACTCGGTATCGGCGAGTACTCAGATTTAAGTATCAGTATCGGATCGGTTTTGAAAAAAGTGGTATCGGCACATCCCTAATATATTTTTAACATTTTTTAATAATTCATGTAATCCTTTTGCCTCTTAGTCACTGCATGCATTCAAGCCTAACTGCACACTTTCACTTGCACCTAAAAAGAAGGATGCAAATCAGTGGACAGGGATCTGAAACCGGATCAGTCTTTGAGGAGACTGAACACATTGAGGCTGCCTCTGCGGGAGAGCGAAGTCGGGTACGCCCCTGCAGCCCTTCCTCAGTAATCTGACATATGCAGCTCTTTGCACCATTACAAGCTTTGAGGCTCTGATCAAAGGAGCGAGCTCTAACAGAGCCAGGAAACAAAAACGGAAACAAAGGAACAAATGATTCTGTTCCGATCCAAGTTTGATGTTTATCCCCTGCTCATCACAGGGTCTCCGCCTCCTGACTTCACACTGACGCCCCCCCCTTCTCATTCCCATCACTAGATTCCTTAATCCACCCCTACTGTCAGCCTTTATCTCATGTTGAATAAAAAATCTAAAAAGAAATCTTCTTTCATTTGAAATCAGCTACATTGAGCCAACACAAGAAAATGGTTCAAGTTTTTTTCTTTTAAATAAATTTAATAAGCTCCACGGGTTCATCAGTGTTTAAAAAAGTTACTATCATAGGAGCAACATATTAAGCATTTTTGTGCGGAGATAAAAATAATGCAATATTTTGTTCTTTAATTAATTGATTGCTGCAGGAAGCTCTCCCTTAATTAAATAAAATCATCATTAGAAAAACGCACTTAGGTTAATGTGGTCTGATAATGAAAGTTATTTGCTGATCTGAAATATTTATTGAGAAAAAAAGAGCAAAAACACACAATCCTGATGAGAACTAGTAAAAACTACTTTTGAGAAATGGTCACTGGATGCTGAAGGTTCAAATGTCCAAAAGGACATTTCAAAGCATCAGTCAGCTTTTGAAGTCTTCTTTTAAAAGATCATAGTCAGAAATGTAGCTGAAACATAAAAAGGGTTCAAGTAGAGTTTCAGAAGAAAGACAAATGCATGACATGTATGTGTATATATGTACAGCGTATATACACCGGTACTTACTGTATACATCAGGTATGCAGTAATTAAATCATCACAGTAGAATTTATTGTGTCTCTGTTATAATTGAGCTTTGTTATTATACCCTTTACTCAAATTCCTGTTAACCACATATTAAGATTTTATAACATTTCCCAGAGTTCTGTGCAGGACAGGAGTCATGCACTGCAAAAACCGATTTCTAAGAAAGTAAAATAGCCTTGTTTTTAGACTTTTTGTCTACAAAGAAAATATATTCTTACCGCCCTACTTGAAATAGGCCAAATCTTCTTAAATATGATCCAATTTTCTCGATTTGAGCAAAGAAATCTGCCAATGGGGTAAGCAAAATTTGCCTGTCTAGATTCCTTAAAAAATTGCAAAATTTTCTGCATTTAGAACAATTCACTAGTTTTAAGGAATCTAGCCAAGCAAATTTTGCTTACCCCATTGGCAGATTTCTTTGCTCAAATCGAGAAAATTGAATCATATTTAAGAAGATTTGGCCTATTTCAAGTAGGGCGGTAAGAATATATTTTATTTTTAGATAAAAATAAGTCAAAATGTCTAAAAATAAGGCTGTTTTACTTTCTTAGAAATCAGTTTTTGCAGTGTGATCTCTTACTTAGAACAGCAGCTAAATAATAAAACAATTTCCGTGATGTTGAATCCACATTTTATATCGTGGTTTGAAAGCAGGGAACAAAATTAGTCCAGAAATGGTTTTAAGGCATGAAAAGGAGACGTTTAAAAAAACGAGCAGTGATCATTTAACACATTAACAATTATTTTATTGAGATTTAGAACAATTTTCAAAATACTTTACTTTTTATTTAACACAATAAAAGGGAGAGAGTATGGAAAATACCCTGATTTTGATCATTTGCTGTAATTTACTTGCAAAAATTGACATGGAGCAAAAAGTGTAACTACTTTTAATATTTTTATTGTATATATTTTTTAGATCAACCATCATCTTTCCTTCCTCTTCAGTGAGTCATTTTATATGATGAAGTTTTTGCCTCATTGTTTCCCAGAACTATGTGCGGTGCATGAGTCATGAGCTCTTGATTTGATCTTTAATACTTCTTAAAGAACTTTATAACAAACTGAATAACCTCTGACTTGTTTCTCTGATTGCTGAAGTGTTTCTAACATTATTCTGCCTGCAGTGACTCTAAACCCACCTTATATTTTTATTATAATTTGCAAACTATCATTTATATTGGATTTTATTTAGAATAAAACAGCTTGTTTATAGTGAATGGTGAAAATAGCCATCAATAATAAACAAAAAAGGCAGAATTTAAGGGCAAAGAATTTAAAAAAATGGGAAGAAAAGTTTATTATTAAAGACAAAAAGATCTAATTGTGGTCAATTATATTTATGTTTTTAAAATTGATCAGTTTTGATTTATTTTTTATTTAAATAATAAAAAAAAATCATTACAACCCAATAGCATCCCCTTCTTTGAGCTACTTCTGAGTTTCTAAACATTTAAAGTCAGGAGAGATTTTATTTTGAAAAGGTACAGATAGTTTTAGTAGTGCCGTTATTTCCTAACTTCAATATTTTACCACTCAGTAAAGTTTTTCTCTAAAATCAACACTTTACACTGCCTTTGTTCAGGCTAACTTTCAGTTATGTTTTAATTGTCGGAGATTAAAGGGACTCCCATAGAAATAAGTGGACTTCAGGTCTAAATAAACCATTACATGGATTCTTGCAGACTTTTGTTTTGGGTCTTTAAGAAAGGCTGTTGCATAAAAGAATGAGCAAAAGTGACACAATTTAGAAACAAAAGCCTGCTAAGAAAAGCAGATTTGAGCAGCTTCATTCTGATTGGCTGGAAGATTTTCACCAGTAACTGAAAAGTAAAAGAACACAACCCATTCCTTTAATCTGTAGATGAACCAGGTGCAGCATGTTTCTGTTATGTATTTGCATTTAGGTGTTTTTGTAAAACGGGGCTGGTCCTGAGTTTGCATCAGTATTCTGCCCCTGACTCAGATCCTGTTTTTCGTACAGGGTGGTGATTCTTGTCTGACAGGTGCTTCTGCCAACGTTTGAATCATCGTCATCATCAACTATAACTGAATATTTATAGTTTAGAGAGTCACAGTCATATATATTAATCCTTGAATTATCATGGAGGCAGGATAATTATCTCCAGTAGGATTTGTGCAGCAGAGGCAACACTTTGACAAACTTTGTTAGGTGTGATAGAAAAAACAACAACATGTGAATCAATTAAAACATAACATGATGACGGGTCTGTTTGCCTATATACCTTTGAAGAGCTCTTTCTGTTGCATGTTGCTATTTGGGTCATTTTCTCTGCTGTTACTTGCAGCATGACGTAGCTTACCTTCTTTAGAAATATCAATACCAACATGAGATCTCTTGTAAGCAGCAACATCTTGAGAGAGAGAGAAAAAAAGCTTTAACCTTTCAAGGTTTTTGACAAAAAGTTTCCATCTTTCTACTCAATGTTTAGTGATCATAAGGACGATTCAGTTTACTTCATGCCTGCAGTAAAAATATGGAACAGTTCAAAGTTTTAACAGCACAAAAGAAAACTATAAAGCCCATTCTGCAAGTCTACTACTTAAATCATGTATTTAAAGGCAGATTGGGCCGTTTTGACTTGTTTTTAGCACCCCCTAGTGTCCGTTTAATAAAAATGAACTGTTGACTCCTCGCTCCGGCTGTGCGCCTGTGTTTTCAATCATCGAATAAAGGTTTTCTTTGATTCTTTGGAGGCTCCACCATGATGAACATGATACAATAGCTCATATCTATGATGTCTGTGTCTTCAGCTCGTATGTTCTGAGCAGGTTCTGAGGTGGAAACATGGATTGCAGTAAAGCGTTACAGCTTCTCGTGAGATACGTGACTTTGTGAGTCTTGAGACTAAAGCCTGGGTCACACAGCAGAGAGATGCGCAGTGTGGCGGTTCGCTCGAGCCGTGATTTCAAAACAAAACCATTGTAGTCAGTGAAAGGGGTCACACGGAGACCGTCACAACACGTCCCATGAGCCGGTCCCCGCCCCTGCGCTAAAGATTCCAGTTATATTTCTGCGCCACGGCACGGCTGAGATGCGGGTGTCACAACATTGTGGAGTACTTTATGACACAGACAGTACGACAATATGCTGAACCGCTACTATACAGCAAACAAAAACAACCGCCAGCTGTGGACGAGGGACGATTCATTGCGGAACATTTTCCAATAAATAGCTCACTTACCCATTGTTGAAGAATAATCCCACAAAACATGACGCTAGTTCTGACCCAATAAGACCTAAAGATGAGCTTCATTCTTCCTGTTCTCAGTTCCCGTGAAATACTATCGCGCGATTTTGCAAGCTGCGTTCAAGGGCGCTCCACTTTTAGGAACGTGTCCTGTGAGACCAGAAGTCTCACCAAAGACGTGGCGCTGACGTCTCCTGTGTGACCCAGGCTTAAGAAGTTGCAACTAATATGGACAGAAGCAGCCGATGGAGCTGAGTGACTTTTCATTAACCTCAGGGCCGGATCTAGCCAGCCCCAGTAAGGGGGTCAGGTAGAATATCGGGGGGGGGGGGGGGGGGGGCAATGACTCCCCTTTGCCCATGCCTACATCCGGCCTCGATTAACCTGTAAACGTTCATATTAGCACAGACTGGCTCAAGAAAAAGATTTAAAAATATGGAGAAAATTACTTAGTGTGCCTTTAAGTAGGTAATTGCCAACCTTTGCCTCTGCAGAAGTTTCAAAATGGTTTCTACATATTTTAAAATTATAAGTTTAGTTTTGTTAGAGGACATCATAGATAGCTAGTAGACAGAACAAGTGGCTTTCATGGTGACCCAAAGGAAAGAGAAAATATTTACAGAGAATTCTGGGAAATACAAAAAACAAACAGGAACCACAGGAGGCTGGTTGGATGTCTAAAGCAACAATCAGGACTGTTTAAGAGCAAAAGTGAAAGCAGGCAGAAATAACCACACAAGAATCCACGAAACCTGAGACACGACTTCAAAACACGGGACTGTGGAGCTCTGCTGGATGAGGCTCGGCTCCAGGGTGGAGAAAGGAACGGACTTAGAGAGAGAGATCACGATGGCCTGAAGCGAGAAACAAACAGAAACGGGACGGAAAAGCAGAGAGAGGAAAAGCTCTACCTAACATTAACTGCTGTCATAAATAACCAACAATTGGTTTTAAATTCTGCACACAGATAATTATCCTGACTCATTTCAGCGTTTCATTTACAAATTAAGAATGAAACGTGCCTACTTTGCTGCAATCAGAGGGGCTTGATTCATTTCAAATGACACAGGGGTCAAAAGTTAAATACTTTATAGGCGATGTGAAGGGTTTCCAGCTGTGAGAACGTGTTCGACAAGGAAACATCTGCTGCTGTGTGTCAGAGATCGTGCAGATCTGTTTCTCTGGATATTATCTGGAGGGGGAAAAAAACACATTTTTCAAGCTGAACAGTTGATTTTTACAAATATTAAAAATTACTTATCCACTGTCACTCCATAAATCTTAGAAACTCACTTTTTTCTGCCTCAAACTGCTATTTTGTGCATCTCATTTTGAACATAGTCATTACCCAATGCTAATGATGCTCTTCTTATTTGCTCAGGTTGGTGTTACACCAGTTACTCCAGAGGCATTCACCTCTCTGTTAAAAAGAAAAACACAATAAAACATATTATTTTCTCATGGTTGATAATCCTAATTAGCATTGCAATTATTCTAATCCCCACTTGCAGGATAATTAGGTTGCAGGATTGATTTTCTTTTTTTCAGAATTGGAAAAGTAGAAATTGGTAATGAGAAGTCGAGGTGGATTGCAGATTCTTTGTTTTTAATGCACAAAAATGATTTTAGCTGGTTATCTTTGCATTACTTTATGTCCATTTTTAAATAATATCCGCATAAAAAATGGCCCTAATAATCTGTGCAAGGATGAATACAAATTCATGCATGTTCAATTATCAATTATGTAAAAAAACTAAACTTTACACATCATATTAGCATCACGTGAATCGTGCATTAAAAGAAAAAACCGTACATGTCTCCTACAGTTGAAGATAGCGATCCAGATCCTGCTCCATCAGTCCAACAACCTCAAACTAGACTCCATGTCTCTGTCCACTAAAGCCTGAACTGTATCTCTGATGAACAGACTTGGCTGTAATTAAACACCTCAATGAGCAGATTACCAGTTTCCCCATTTGGAAATTCATTACCATTCACATAATTGGACTTTAAGTTTAATTAAAATTCCCTGACTAAACAGCATTTGATTCTGAGGTGAATGCAGTCAAAGGTCTTAAATGAAGGTTTGACCCTCTTTGATTTTTTTGACACATTAGAAAAAAAGCACCGAAAAAGAGCCGGTGTCTTCTCTTTGACAAAAAGCTTTAAGTCAAATCGTGTACTGTAAAAAAAACCCACAATGTCTCAGTCAAAGTCATGACTTAAAGTCAACACACTATGAAGAAAAACGAGTGTTGAGGACAAAATTTAAAGACTTTAAAAAGCGGTTACTAGAATCTAATGCATGGACTTGAACAGAGTGATCTGTGTGGGAATAAAACTAAAGACAAACGACAATCTCTCAGGATTTATACTTATAAAAAGTTACTTTAGGACGGAGTGATTCACACTTTATTTTCTTTTTTTATTTTAAGTAATCTTTATCATTAAATTGAGAGACTTTTAAATTCAGAGAAATGTGTTTTTCAGGTTTAAAGATGAGTAAAAACAAATAACTTTAGTTCCCTAAATGTCCAAAAACAGGCACGTTTAGGTTAAATGGAGATGGCTGTTCATGTCCCTGCACACTGCCTCATATCGTAGTCGATTATATGTATTTATGTTGTGTTAATATTCTTATATTGTATTCTTGTATTATTTGTTTTCTGCACCAATAAATTCCTTGTCAGTGTAACAACTGACCTGGCAATAAAGCTGATATAATTTCTCCTTGGGGACAATACAATCAAAGGTCAAAGTTTCAGAGCAAAAAACAGAAAAATAAAAAGTATGAGTTATATAAAGCGATATCAGTTTCAACACAAATGCTATTCCCGTTCTTGTGCATGTATAACTAGATGAAACAAAGCACCCTCTAGTGGCTGGTTGCAGTATATGTTTAAGGTCTCACCTCCAACAGGCAAACAAATAGAACATTGTCCAGAAATGAATGAAACTTCCTGGTGCTGCTTATAACATTTAATAGCCACCAGAGGGTGTTTCTTTGTATCTATGACTACTTTATAGATAACTTAAGAAACTGCCTATTTTAATGTGTTTGTTGAAGAATTTTTGTTGCATACTTCTAATACTCTACACCTTTTTATTGTGCAATAAAATGTTGAAGGCCCTGACAAGAATTTAATCACAAAAAACTTAGTTTGAATCTGCAAAAACTGATTTCTAAGAAAGTAAAATAGCCTTGTTTTTAGACATTTTGTCTTATTTCTTGTCTAAAAGGAAAATATATTCATACAGCCCTACTTGAAATAGGCCAAATCTTCTTAAATATGGTCCACTTTTCTAGATTTGAGCAAAAAAAAATCTGCCAATGGGGTAAACAAAAATTGCTTTGCTAGATTCCTTAAATAGCAAAAATTTCTGCATTTAGAACAATTTTTTGTTCTAAAAACCCTAACCCTAACCCTTTTACTTTCTTAGAAATCAGTTTTTGCAGTGTAACGGCAGAGGTTCAGCAAGGTGACTGGACTTCATTGCAAAACTTCAAGCAAAATCAGATTTTCTTGTCTAAAACATTCTGTGAGGGGAGCATTATTCTGCAAACAGTTTGCAAAGGGCCTCAAATATTTTAATGGCAAACGTTTTCTACAATCCAGCTACTAAAAGTTCAGTTTAATGCACTTCCATGGGAGGAAAAAGAGCATTAAGTAAGCATTCTATTTATTTCCACAGGCGCCAAGGTTAATTGTGACATTAACCTCCCATTGAAAATTAAGCGTCACATGTTGATGCCTTAGACTGATTGTGATAA
This sequence comes from Callopanchax toddi, assembly GCA_006937965.1. NCBI lineage: Eukaryota > Metazoa > Chordata > Actinopteri > Cyprinodontiformes > Nothobranchiidae > Callopanchax > Callopanchax toddi. The sequence goes on from SSNR01000037.1 coordinate 1,910,730, forward strand.
TAAATCAAATTAAGGAGGACGGGACAGGAAAACAACTAGAACCCAGCACCGTGCTTGTTTAAATTAAACTAAAGCATTTTATGTCTCAAGTGATTTCAGAGGCTCTGAGACATGCAGGATGAGACCTTTGAAATTAGCTTAAAGGGAAAAAAAAGAGAGAACTTCTTAACTAACACGAGATAAAAGACAGCTTATTCAGTTCTGGCACAAAACTGAGACTTTCAGGAGACAGAGAGCTGCAGGCCCAAACCTGACCTCCACAGGAGCCGAGCCTCAGGCAGCACAACTTTGAGGCTGTTTGTCTGAAAAATGGAACAGGTTGGGTTACACATTAGAAGCACATTCCATAATGTGTATGTAACCCGTCCACCAAAGTGAAGCAGCCCATTTGTCAGGTTGGTTGACATTTTGATTGCCAGGGCTGTCATGAAAATATTCCATTTCATTCAGTTAACCTGCTCAAATAGACATAAAGAGCCATCTTCTATTAGTATCAGTAACATCTTGTTTCTGTTCTATTAGTTAATTATAACTGACATTAGTTTTGTCTTGTTAAGATGAACCACAAGAACAATGACTCATCAGCCCCAGGATGTTGCGGCATACATTCAGAGTAGGTCTGAGGAGATCTCAGTATGCAGCTAACAAAAGTTCAGATAGAGCTACAGCGCCGTGCACATCTCAGCTGCTTATCTAAATACTCAAAAGCAGGCAAAGGTTGGAACAGAATGATTTTCTTGAACCCTGAAGAGAAACCGCGCATCTCCTCTCTGGAGCACGCCGTGTTTCTAAAGCAGAGTTGTCAGACAGTTTGGTTGCCTCTGGCAAAGTTTGAATTACTTTCAAGTGACTTTGTTTTATCTGTGATATCACCTTAGTCCAAACTTGTCTTGAAATTTGCACTCAGAGGGAGGGAGCAGAGTCAAATATTGATTAGCGTGCTACTAATAAAAAGCTACAGGGTGCATGGTAAATATCAAGGTACAGGGATGCATATCATTACCATTTAGACCACTTCACTTAGCAAAAAAAAAAAAAAGCCATTTGGATTCTAAAAGCATACACTTTAAATGATATATCTGCAGTTTTACTAGTTTAAATGCACATAAATGGGTAGCAAATTACAGGTTCTCACAAAAAAATGTTTTGCAGCAAGATGAGGCTTTGTGGTTTGCAACAACATGCGATGTCTGCTTCGTGTATATTTTGTTTGTAGCCAAAGGTGCAACACTTAACACAGCTTTAAGAAAATCTGAAAAATTAACACAATAAACTTACAAAGACACCTTCAAAAAAGGCAAAACAAGGAAAGTGTCAAGGAAAAATAATTAGCAGGTAGATTGGCGATGCGTGAAGGAAACAAAAATTCACAGATGACTACATTTTTCCATGCAAGGATGAAGTGTGGTTCACAATTTTTTTACCAAGCATAAAAAAAAATCATTGATCTGTTAAATATGTGATTTTTTTCCAATATAAACTGCAGATTATTCAACAGTTATCATGCATAATTCAGTGAAATGAAAATCTGTGGACATCTTCATGCTTGAAGTCACATGTGTGTAACTGATGTGCATCCAGGACTTATTTTGCTCTGTTGCCACCTGTGAGTCGTATACTGATGTGAACAACACGTGAGGTGTTTTCACATGCTTTAAAGGTGTGAATAACTGAGAATCTGCTTGGTCAAAGGACGGTTAAGCCAGAGAGGAGAATTTATAGCAACAGAGTGCATAAAGATGCTCAACGGCGGCAATCAGAAACATAACCTGAAACTGCAGTAAATAAGGTGAAGCCATATATCCCCTCTGCACAGTGAGCTCTCCTCTCAGATAAGCAGAAATACAGCGAACATGTGTTTTGCGGTCAGATGAGTCAATGTTTCAGTTGGCTGTTTGGCACATAAAACACTGAGTTTTAGTGCCAAAGCAAAGATCAGCCAGACAGTTGTTGCACAAGGTGAAAAAGTCTGTTTATATTAAATCCTAGCAGGTGAACAGAGAGGTGTGTTGGAATTTTGGAAGTGTGCATGCAATTATTAATGTAATGTAATCTTTGGTTCTTTTAATAGATCAATCCTGACTGGAAAGTGACCGCTACAAATGGCCATCAGTATTTGTGAGGGAGTTTCCTAAAAGTCTCCAAACATTCTCATCTTCCACATGGGTTACATGTGGCTTTTGTGGCTAGAAATGTAAGCAGGTTACATAATTATGCAACTAACTGCTTCTCAAAATAGTTAGTTGTTGAGCACATCTGGAGCTCATCTCAAACTGTTCTCAACTTCTGTGAGTCAGGAAGTGCATGAAACAGCTTTTGGGAGGGTTGGCAACCAAACTGCAAATAAAATTGTTCAAAATTGTGAGCAAACTGAGAAGTAATTAGTACCCTGTAACAAAATTGCAGCATTGACACTTTTTTCTTTTTACGTTTACACCACCTCTCATTTGCCCCAGCTTCGTATGACATTTCTCACAAAAGTGTTTTACACTGAAAAAAGAGAATAGTTTAACCAACTTAAGTGAATTGCTTCAATTGGTAACAAGTAATTTAATTAAGTTTATCCAACTTAAGTTATTAAGTTTGTTTAACTTGAGGAATTTAAGTCAAATCATTTAGTTTCTTACAAATTCGAAATTCAAATCCTTCTGACCTAAATTTGTGTAAATTCAACTCAAATCTTTAGGTTTTTCCAAACGAAAAACTTAATGATCAAAAAGCACATTATCAATGACTTTGAACTTAAAAGAGACTGGGGTGCCAGAGAAAACTCACATGGGAAGAACATGCAAGCTGGCCACAGAGCTGGGAAGCGAACCCATGACCTCCTTACTGTAGGGCAACAGTGCTAGCAGCTCACTATTTCATATGATTTTAAAAATATTATGCAATGAACACTTTTTTATACTTCAAAATGTTTTCCTCCTCCTTGAATGGAGTTGAGTATTTATGAATACTTAGTTTTTGTCACTAACCTGCTAGCAGGGCTTAGCTAGTCATAAATATTCAACTCCATTCAGAGAGTAGGAAAATGTTTTAAAGTGTAAAAAAGTGTTTATTGCATTATTACTTGCACCTGTGCAAAATAATTAAATTTGTGATGTTCTCACAATAAATTTTAAAATGTTCCATCTCTGCAATGGATTTGTTTTTCTTTTTAGCCAACTTGAAATTCTAATTACAATGAAAGTAAAAACTAAAATAACACGCTAAAACACACATTTAAGATGATTTACATTTAAATAGTTTTTAAGTTCAAAGTCATTGATAATGTGCTTTTTGATCATTCAGTTTTTTCATTTGGAAAAACTTAAAAATTGGAGTTGAATTTACTTAAATTTCAGTCAGAAGGATATGAATTTTTGATTTGTAAGAAACTAAATTATTTGAGTAAGTTTTGACTTAAATTTGTCAGGTTTAACCAACTTAATAATCTAAGTTGGATAAACTTAATTGAATTACTTGTTACCAACTGAAGCAATTCAATTAAGTTGGTTCAACTTATCTTTTCTTTAGTGTGAACGTCACTGATTTTACATTGATTGAACCCAAAAATTTAAGTTGTCCTGACTAAACCAAAATAATAGGTCAGATTTAGGTAAATAAGTCCATCACCTCAACTACAGCTCAGATATTCTTTTTTAGAGTGTAGGAACCAATTTAGTTTGACTCCAACTGGAAATTTACACATTATTTAGCTTTTTTCCCTTATAGTGGCCAACAAAGTCCAATTAAATACTGTACTATAATGTACTATACTGTACTATACTATAGTACACTATAAAAACATCACATAAAATGCAAAAATTCAGATTTCTGGTTAACTGTGTAAACAGACATTTTATATAATTGTGGCAACCCTGAAATGTATCTAGTACATTTCTGCAGTACTGCAATATATTCCACTACATAATTCTAAAAACTATTTCTAATTTATTCCAATTTATGTATTCAAATAAATAAAGTAAAACATAGTAAATATTTAGTTTAAATAGAAACACAACTGAAGGGTTTTTTTTTTAAATGTGGTGCATCATTTTGACTTTTTATGTTTTGTACAAAGTAAAGCCACATTTTATATTAGTCAAATGCACTGAAAAAAGAGAACAGTCGAATCAACTTAACTGAATTGCCTCAATTGGTAACAAGCAATTAAAATGAATAAATTAATACATTTGTATCTAATAATTTAATTCAATTGCTTGTTACCAACTGAAGCAATTCAATTAAGTTGATTCAACCTTTTCTTTTTACAGTGTGTGTCCTTTTCTCTATGTGGATCCATTTAAAAAAGACCATTTATTTCCTCACACACACATGCACAAGTTCATAAAACTGTGAGCAACATTCATGACAGAACACTTGTAGTATTTTGGTCTCGGAGGAATTTTTAATTCCATGAAGTCCGCCACAAGAAATTCATTACTGCTCACAGGAAGTGTGGTCCTCACTTATTTATAACAAACACAGTCATTCATTTGACCCATGTGAGTTCTATTTCTTATTCATCAACATGACATAAAAGGCCCCAGTGCTAATATTTTTGGGGTTTCTGTCTGAAAGCACAAACGAGTAATCCTGATATTCCAATGTGAAAGGAGGTCAGAACAGAGGACAGAGATAATAAGGCAGGAGGGATTTGGTTTGAACTGGCAGCTCGAGGTCAAAGGTTATCAGAACATGTAGATACACATCTTCTAATAGTTTATCACCAACAGCTCAGCATATCGTCATTGTCAGGCACAGGTCAGTAACGTGTTTGATTTTCTTGTAGCTCGTTGGCGATCCTCCTCGAGGAGGACCCAGAATTTCTCACACTGCGCACGCGCCAACCTGAAAGTAGTAGTAGAAGAAGAAGCCGGAGGAGGCACAGAGACGTCTGCTCAGATCGCAAATAAAAAAAATTTACAAAAAAGAAGCCGGAGGAGGCGAATGTATTTTTTTGTCTTCTTTATTTTCTATAAATCTTTATTGAAAATGAAGCAACGGACAGACAATTATGTGCACGAACAAACATGGCATAAAACAGTCAAATCGAGAAAACCAAGTAATTTTCCCAGATAACAAAGAACAACAATATAATCACTTCCGGAGTTTCTTCTTCTACTTCTCCACATTTCCGTATTCAAAGGCCCGATTGTGTCGTGTTTGTCACGTACAGTGTGAGCAGTCAGCTAGCATCAGAGCATCAGGTCGTATAGTGCTCGTGAGCTGTGACCGATTGAATGCTGCGATGTAATCGTACAGTTTGCGCAGGAGCTGAGCAGGAGCTCGGAGCCACGGCTGAAAATATCGCACAGTGTATGCCCGGCTTAAGGGCCACATAGAGACGGGATCTCTCCACAGTCTGTGGGCGGGGTTGCTAAACTACAGCTGAGCGAGCCAACAGAGCAAAGTGAAACTTAAGAGAAGCTCAGCTCAGGCTGCAACTCGTCAGTGTGTAATGTCAACAATACCGCGCTGACTTGCAATGGCAACATGGATTTGTGAAAGTATTACAGCTTGAGGTCGTGAGAACCGTGTTATAGATGGTAGAACGATATGAAGCATAGTGGCAAAAGGAACTGGTATGCATTATCTTGGGTGCTCATGCACACTTGGGCACTGCTCATGTGCACCCCTGCCTATGGCTGTTTGTCTCACTCATTTCTATGTGACTCTGTGGTGAACTGGTGACCTGTTCAGGGTGTAACTCCACCTCTCGCACAATGACCACTGGAAGAGGACACCAGCTCCCTGAACAGAAACAATACGCCTTTAAATGACTGAAGATTGAATTAAAGATGGTAATCATTGAGAGTTGTGCAATTTACCAGTATATATAACACACACTAACTTCATACTAACTTTAAACTCCTCCTTTGGTCAGTGCTGTCTAATGTTCTTTGTCAGAACGCACAATATATTTTAAATAAAGTCAGAAAGAACTGAAATCCTGTCAATGAAGCCAATATACTGTAAAGCTGAGTTGTGACTAGTTGTAGACACAAAATTGACAAACAATGACCCTCAGAAACACTCCAAAATATCACTTAAGACACTTTAGTGAGATGTTTTATGCTTGGCTGTGTCAAACAGATGTTAAAGCTTGTATTTTAGTTTTTCATACTCTTATAAAAAAATCAAACAATAAGGCCACAGATAAGAAATCACACTCATTTTTCTAAACGTTAACTTCCTGTGGCGGAAATGCATCGTCTTTATTTGAGGTTGACCACAGTTCATGATGTCACAGCCGCCCACTAAAAGCCTCACTGGCGTTTTACACTGATTCATCTCCATTAGACCTCAACACTGCATTTGTAATTTTGTTAAACAAATATGTGTAAGATGCAACACTTGAAAAACATGCAAACACCCTCACTCAACACTTTTTAATACACTCGCCCAGTCGTTGCCTTGTAATCTGTTTAAACCCATCGTCATACCATTCACAGCTGCTTCCACGCTGAAGCATAATTAATATGCAACAACAAAGCTCGGGATAATTGAATTTTCTCTCCGTTTTCACATAGCAGCTCGTATCATCCAGCGTGACACTTGATCAAAGGAGCTCCTGTGGACGGCGGACGCTGACAGATGTGTTTCAGAGAGGAGCTTTAAAGTAGATCTTCTGAACATATACGCAACGTTGAATGAGACTTTTAAAGTAATGAAGGGATACATTTGATTTTCTTCTGTTTGTTGCAGTATTGCTGCAGCTTTATCTCAAGTTTTCCATGTGATGAATTGCAGGAAGTCATTTCTACGAGTAAAAGTGAGAAAAACTAAATTTCTTCATTTCTGCACAAGTTATTGCTGCAAAGCTGCTAATATGAAGACTGTACAGCACGCATTCACGTTTTAATTGAAGCTCTATATATCTAAATTGCACGGTTAAGGAATGACATTTCGAATGCAGGCTGCATTCAGATCTCCAATGATTTAATTTTGTCACACCATACTATTATTTATTGATTTGATATTCCAGGAGCACAGCTCATTAAGCTGTAAAGCAGGCAACTGTTAAATAGCAAATTTTGGAGCTTGAACACATCATGAATTCAGCGCAGGTCAATGGTTGGATAAGCAGTGAGTCAGCACTTCCATCCTAATTCTGCAACAAGGTAAGTCGGAGAAACGGAACAAGAAATTACCAGATGGGTTGATTTAAAGAACCATCTGGATTTAATCCATGAAACCTGGATGAACTATTGATGCTAAATCACAGCAAATCCTTACAGGAAGGAAAATAATATTTATTTTTATTTTAAATTAAAAATCCACCAGTTTAGGTATAAATAATATATTTTCTGGTGCTATAGTTGGTTTGATTCACTTTGAAGAAGTTAATATATTCTGTGATCAGGATTACTCTTTCTTCCAATTTTCTCACCATAATTAACATAATCAGTCAGAGAGAGTTTAGCTGTTATTATTTATTAACAATAGATCAAATCATTAATTGAACACGATTCCACTCATACATGCTGGATTACTGACAGTGGATGATTTGTTATGCCTTGACAAATAACTTTACAGAGAAACATGACACTACAGTCAAAGTCAAGACAATTTGGGCACCCCCTAGTGGCTGGCTGCAGCATAAATTTAAGTCCTAAATCATTCTTGTAAGTTATTGGGGCATTTTTCTGATTTAAAAAACAAACAAACACCTCAGATGTATTTTTTTCCCATGTTTTGGTTCGTGCAACATTTTTACTTTGCTGCTGCCAGTTTTAATATATTTAGTTTTCCGATACATTTAGTTATTTGATGCCTAAGAAACAGCAGATCGTGTGCACGGTCTGCAACTAGAGTGAACACGGATGAACAGACAGACACTGCATCCATGGGGGATTTGACCTTATCCAATAATAAAAGAAACCGAAACAATGATCTAGCGTCAACTATCAAATAAATGAGAAAAAAATATATACAACATGCAAAACAAGGCTCAAAATGATCATTTTCCATATTTTTTGTAACTTCTAATGGCATCTTTGCATTAAATTATAGGAAAACAATTGTTTCTGAGTGATATTTCAGCTTCATTTCTGCAGCGCGGTACTTCTAGTAGCTTCTGGTTGTAATTTAGAATGACGGAACTAGTGGGAAGATACACAACATGCTATAAGACAATTTGAAGACCTAAAATTAGGGATGCACCGTATCGCTAACAGATACCGGTATCGGTTAAAGTTACCCGATACCAGTGGCTTCACTGTCTATGACTTGTGATTTCTGTTGTATTTTCCTATATTGAACACTAGGGGGAGCTATTGAGCTAAAGAGGAACAGTGTGGGTTGAGAGCTGGAGATGGTGCTAAATAGTTCATTTTATTTGGTTAAAATGTGGAAAACTGCAATAATTTCACTGTGAAATCACAGAAAATTGTTATTTTTCACTTTATGTTTTAGTTTTGTGATCATTTTTATTAATATATATATATATATATATATATATATATATATATATATATATATATATATATTTTATCTAACTCGGTTATTTGTTGTAAAAAGCAGAGAAGAAAAAATAAAACCTGTATTCCAATTTGTTGCATTTTTTTGTGTGGTAGAAGTATCGGTACTCGGTATCGGCGAGTACTCAGATTTAAGTATCGGTGTCGGATCGGTTTTGAAAAAAGTGGTATCGGTACATCCCTACCTAAAATAAAAAATGCCACAACTTGTTGCATTTTCATTTAGTATTTACTTGCGTTTACCATGCGCTACACCACAGAGTAAAATGGTACCTTGGAACTCTCAGCAAACTTTAGCAATCATATCCTTTGCACACGCAATTTACACATATAAGCTAATAAACATAAGACAGCTGACTTTGTGTGATCTCAAGTGCGACTTGTTTTTAAATCTGCTTGACCGAGCACTACTCTGCTTTCTCTCCTGTGTGAACAATGCATGGTGAACCACACACACTCATCCACTGAAACATGAATCAAACAAGCTCAAAATGAGAAAAACGTTGATATCTCAACATCTAGAGCTAACGCTTGACAGAAATAAGATGCGAGCTGAAGCACTTGCCGTTGCATTAGTGTGAATTATGAGCTAATCAGTATTTTGGTGAGCAGGAAATAAAAACACAGGCTATAAGATGAGATAAAGGCCTTGCTTCCTCTCTTTCTCCCCTGGTGATGCATGCCGGTGGCTTGCTAATGGTGGCTAATTTGCTGGTAAGGCATAAATGAGCTCCGGAAGCGTTAACTCTGGGGGGAAATGTGAATACCAACAGAGATAGTGTTAGGGAGAGTCACAGTGTGTGTGTGAGTGAGGGAGCTGTTAGCTTGCTCACAGTATGAAAATAAATGACATCCACATCTATGCTAATTGAAGTGTAAACCGTGAGTTTTCGGCATCTATTCAAACGGTTCGTCTTGAAAGGTGCACAACATTAAATTTAATGATAGTGATTGTTTGTCAGCTTGTCTGCCTGCACATTAGTGTGGTTTGGGAGAAAAGTGTCTATGTAAATGAGAAACTGCAGGAAGCAGAGACTTCAATGCACACTGCTGCTGTAACTATTCCGTCATTCCCTAAACACCAGCATGGATGCAAGTGTACGGAAAACAGGGAGGCAGACAACAAAGAGGTGTCGACTGAAGTGTTGTTCACGTCTGAATCTAAGTGATACGATCACAGTTTGGTACTGCAACCACAGTAAAAGAAAAACAAACCCTACAAAATTCAAGAACTAATCGGTTTTCTTCTAAATTATTAACAAATATGAATAATTTCTAGTAAATAGATTCTTCTCAAGCGGCCTAATTGTCAGATTATTGTTTCTGTTGTTGGCCCAAAACAGAAGAAGTGAAATGTATATGTGTGGGCGCGCTTCGGCATGTTGACCACATCTGCTGTTTTCTACTACCAGTATCAGATTTCTGCTGTGATAATTTGCCTTTCAGCGTTAGTAATTGCTCCACTACAGTCCGGCTCTGCAGGCGGAGGTTCTTACAAACGGAAGGCTTTGCTCATCAGTTTGTTCTGAACGCTTCTGCTAATTGGCAAATTTTAGAGGTGCTGCTGCAAAGGAGAAACTTTGAGCGCTGAAATTATTTTAAAGATGAATGTTGCTGAAGCAAAAGCACCATCATTGTATTTTTTTAATATATGTGTTAAAAAAAAAAGAAGTTTTTTTCATAATAAATGTATTTTTACTTTTTGCCATTTTGTACTGTAGTTAAAGGCACACTTTTGCTTGTTTTGGCACCCCTTAAATCACTGCCGTAAAACCGTTAGCATTGTTTTTGGTCAGAAACACCTAAATATAACTGTAGAAATGTCTCCTCAGCCTTCACTGCTGTCTACTGGAGCAGTTCATCACTCATTCAAAGAAATCAGCTGTGTTCAAGCAGGGAGAGATGGGAAAAATTCAGGAATCATGAGCTAAAAACACCCCGGAGCTAGCATAACAGCTAGCCACATTGGGTTAGCCTAACCCACATGAGATACGTGGCTTTATGAGACTTCAGGGCACTGGACTGGAGACTCTGAAGTTGCAAACGTGGTATTCTGGATCCAAGCAGCAGATGGGGCTGAGGGACTTTTCATTAACCCTGTAAAACTTGATGATGATAAAACTGAAATTCTTCTTTTTGGCACGAAATCATCAGTTTACAAATTTCCCCTCAATATTGGCAACTCTGTTGTGTTCCCCTCCCCACAGGCTAAGAGCTTGGGTGTCATCCTCGATGAATCCTTATCATTTAAATCACATATGAATAATGTCACCCGATGTGCATACTTTCATCTTTGCACTACCAAGCGTCTACGTCCCTCCCTCTCTGCTCATGCTGCATCCATTCTGGTTCATAGTCTTGTTACTTCTCGCATTGATTCCTGCAACTCTCCCCTCCGTGGACTTCCTCAGAAATCTCTCCATAAACTTCAACTGGTCCAGAATTCAGCAGCCCGCATCATCACTCAAACCCCTTCCTTTCATCACATCACCCCTGTTCTTCAAGAACTTCACTGGCTACCCGTTAAGTCCAGAATCATTTGAAAACTCCTTCTGTTTACATTCAGTGCCATCATAACCTTACTCCGCCCTATCTGTGTGTCATTCTCAACATTGCTACCTCCTCCCGTTCCCTCCGATCTTCCTCTTCGATCCATCTCACTGTGCCCTCTTTCCGTCTCGTCTCTATGGGAGGCAGAGCGTTCATCTGTTCTGCTCCCAGACTCTGGATCTCACTACCACCAGACATCCGTAACTCCAACTCTCTTCTCTTTTTTAAATCTAGGCTAAAAACTCACCTGTTTAGAGCAGCTTATTTGTTGTAGCTGCACTGTTCTCCACTATTGTCTGTTGTATTGTTTGCTTTTACCTGTTTTTAACTGCTTATTTTATCATGTTTCTTTTAGTTATTGTTCAGCGACCTTGGGTGTCTTGAAAGGCGCTTCTAAATAAAAATTATTATTATTATAAAGGGTCATATTAGCACATACTGGCTCAAGGAAAAAGATTAAAAAGTATGAAAAAGTTACACAGTGTGCCTTTAAATACAACCAAATTCCCACCAAAAGCTGCTGTTCTGCACACGTTCCTTTTGTTTTTGTACGAAAGTGAAATGATTGTGAAACAGACATAAAACGTAACCAATCAGGGCAATAAGACTGCTGTATTAAAGCACAGCATCATCATCAAGTTTAGTTCAAAGTTGTGCTGTGATTTCAGCTAATTTAAAGGTGTTCAATTATTATTCAGAAAGAAAGTAAGAAGCAACAGAGACTCTGGTTTAAGAACTGAAAGGTACCCGTTTGTTTTATCTTTGTGTAGCATTAGCACCTGCTTAATGCTCATTCTCAGCATTAGATTAACAAAGCTAATAGCACTAATTATATGCTAATGTGTGAAGATCTATCTGCTTTAATGGTCTATACTCATGATTTTTTATTTTAAATTAAAAATAAGAAACATCTGTTTGTACACAACTGTTTCTGACAGTGATCACTAGAATAAACAACATATTAGACTTTACTTGACATGCCCGCCCTCCTTTTCTTAAAGTAATAGTGCGCCTGATTACTTCGGTTCCTCGGCTTCAACTCATGAGAGCAAAATCAGCTCTCAGGAGATGCTAAATACTTCACACTGAATGCTTATTGCGAAAGTGGGCAAAACACCAACACAGAGATGCTGTTTGGTTGGCAGCACAAAGTGAGGTGCAAATGTCTCTTTGCAATGGCTTTGTCAATTAGACAGACATGCACAACCCTAATTTGCAAAAGACATGCAATCCTTTTGTTAATTTGGGCCAGAATTTTGATGACATTTTCCACACGGTTGCCATAATTCTAACCCCCTAGATGGGGTACCTAAAATAACTGAGTTACACCAGGTTTTAGTTGCACAGAGGTCGTTTTGCACATGTGCAAAAATGACAACACACTTAGTTGTATTCACACACTGCTGTTGCACAAGTGTGTTTTAAATAATTTAAGAAAAGGAAGCAGAACGACAAATTGTATTCAAACAGCTTGTTTAGGATTAAAATGATTTTATTTGCAGACCTAATCAGTTTGCAATGAGAAGAGCAATGAGATCAATCAAATGCGTGATCTAGTTTACCAACAGGAACTGGACACCGTTGTCTTTTTGTGTCCTATAAAACACTCAAGAAGTTGTTTTTAGAATGACAGCAAAGTAGATTTGAAGCAAAATTCCAAATCTGACAATAAATGTGTGGTTTACACAAAAACCTTTGCACATCAAGAGTACACTAACAGTATTTAGGGTTCTGCATAAGTGGAAGCTTGTTACCTGTGATGAATATAGCAATCTAACAATTGGATCAAAATGTAACTGTAAACTAAAATACCTGCATTATTAATAATCATGGTTTGTCCCATGCCCCTGAGTGTTCTAGATTTAGTTCATTTGTCCGTTTTCCCTCTTCCTGCCACTCCTTCACAGGTGATTCTCATCTACTGCTCACACAGCTGCCCCTCGTTCCACTGATCACCTCCCACTCTATAAAGTCTCCTCACTTCCTGTTGGACCTTCCTTTAGTTTAGCTCTGTTTGTTGCCTTCCTGTGTCCCTCTCTGTTTTTTTTTAATAAACCATTTTTAGTTCACCTCCATTGCTCCTTACCTGCAGCTGGGTCCTACACACCACACCTGACGTGCAGCTTTATCACATGATAGTTTTCAAATAAACATCCTCATCATTTTAGTTTCCTACCAGTAAACAAATCTATGCATTCAAAGCTTCCAGCGGTAAAAATGAAGTCACTATTTACCGTTGATGAGACCTGTTATTGTGTCAGAAACTCTGAAATATCTTTTCTCTCTTTCTTCCCATTTCACTCCATTCAAAGAGTCAAACTGAGTTACCAGTGACTCCAAAGTTTCAAACCTCCATCTAAATAACCTTTAAACCACTTTTACTCCATCCTGACTGAAAATGGAAGACTTGTCTCCCACTGTGTTGACACAGAGGGGTGTGCTTTTCATTCATGCTCTTCACTGATATCACATTACTTTTTGGCCAAAAAAACCCCAACATTGCTGAAAGTATTGATTCTACCTGCAGCCAGTTTTCTTAGAGAAAAATAAACGTATTGACATATTAAAAATCAGCCCAAATATGGAGCAACTCTTAATGATGAAGAACTGAACGGTGCACTGGGATTTCAGGGAATCTTCAGTAGTTTAAGACTGGGGTAGCAACAATAAATGTGCCTATGGGGTCACCAGTTGTATTTGTGAAGCTAAAGCTGCAGAGCGGAGTAGTTTGCTGTGGTAGTTTGTGTGAACATTCTGAATGATGCATGCACTTGTACAGTATATGGCCGCAATGTGCTTTATTGGTCATTTAATGACACTAATCCCAAAAGATAATTTATAACATTCTTTATTTCCCCCTTAGCCTAATTGTCTCTCTGCTGTCGACCCATCCTCATTTGAGGGACAGTGGGTTGCCATTCTGGATGGCACCCACGGCCGTCCCCCATTTATGTGGAACATCATTTTATGCAATGCTTTTATATATTCTTGCTGTTTTTACAAGTTTTTCTAATGCAAATATTAATTGGTTTTAGTGTTTAAAAAAAAATAATTTTAATAGATTGTGGCTGCATGGTGGTGCAGTATGTTCGCACCCCGGCTCTGTGGCCTCTGCATGGAGTTTGCATGTTTTCCCCCATCCATGCATAGGTTTCTCCAGGAACTCCAGCTTCCTCCCACAGACCAAAAACATGCAGGTTAGGTCAGGCATGTCCAAAGTGTGGCCCAGGGGCCACTTGTGGCCCTCGGAGGGATTTTGTGTGGCCCTCTCTTGAATTGCAAGAATGGTAGAATTTAGTCTTCCAGCAGGCTGATGATGCACTTTTTAACATTTTTTAGGTTCAGATTTTTACTAAAGTGAGACAGACCAACAAAAAATACAGTTGCATTATAAATCCTTTTTGATGTTAAAGGTTAAATCCATCTTTTATTATTCAAATGAAATATTTTCTATAGAATTTCCTGATAAATAAAACCTCCAACCCTCATTGACTTTTATTACAAAGCACACTTGTGAGCACTAAGAAACTTGGAATAAATACGAACTCAAATTATTTCTCGGGACCAAGAAACTAGAAAACGATCGACCAATCAAATCCAAGAAATCTGATGCCGAGGAAAACCTCCTTGACCCATGTTTGTATTTACAAAATAATTTTCTAAAAGAAAGCAAATACTGTTCATTAAAATGTTGCACTCAGTACAAATTAACAAAATTCACAATAAATACATATTTTTTTCATTTCTTTAATAAAAAAAAATCTAAATTTTGTGGCCCCTGAGGACTTTTAACGTGATGATTTTGGCCCTTGCCTTGAAAAGTTTGGACATCTCTGGGTTAGGTCAATTGGTGACTCTAAATTGTCCCTAGGTGTGAGTGGGTGTGTGACTGGTTGTTTGTCTCTGTGGTCTTTATGTGGCCCTGTGATGGACTGGCGGCCTGTCCAGGTTGTCTCCTGCCTCTCACCCTGTGATTGCTGGAGTTTGGCGCCAGCTTCCTGTGACCCTCAATGGAGGATAAAGTGGTTAAAAAATGGATGGATGGGCAGATTTTTTAGATTGCCTCTTTATCTTCTGTCACTGGTTGATGGTCAACAAAAAAACGAGTTGTATCTGTTTGCAATGACAGAAAAGCATGTTACCAATTCTGGTCTCTGAGGGCGTGTATCCTTGATCAAACACCTCGCCTCGCCTCGCCTCGCCTTCCTCCGCTTATCCGGGTCCGGGTCGCGGGGGCAGCATTCTAAGTCGGGCAGCCCAGGCCACCTTCTCCCCGGCCAAGTCCACCAGCTCCTCAGCTGGGACGCCCAGGCGTTCCCAGGCCAAACTGAAGATGTATTTCCTCCAGCTTGTCCTGGGTCGACCTGGGGGCCTCCTGCCGGCAGGACATGCCCAGAACACCTCCCGAGGGAGGCATCCAGGAGGCATCCTTACCAGATGCCCGAACCACCTCAACTGGCTCCTTTCGATATGGCGGAGCAGCGACTCTACTCCGAGTCTCTCCCGGATGTCCGAGCTTCTTACCCTATCCCTAAGGCTGAGCCCGGCCACCCTGCGGAGGAAACTCATTTCAGCCGCTTGTATCCGCGATCTCGTTCTTTCGGTCACTACCCAAAGCTCATGACCATAGGTGAGGATTGGGACGTAGACCGACCGGTAAATCGAGAGCCTTGCTTTCCGGCTCAGCTCCTTCTTCACCACAACAGACCGGTTCAGCGTCCGCATCACTGCAGACGCTGCCCCAATCCGCCTGTCGATCTCCCGCTCCCTCCTTCCCTCACTCGTGAACAAGACCCCGAGATACTTGAACTCCTCCACTTGAGGCAGGACCTCTCTCCCGACCCGGAGTTGGCAATCCACCTTTTTCCGGTCGAGAACCATGGCCTCAGATTTGGAGGTGCTGATCCTCATCCCAGCCGCTTCACACTCGGCTGCGAACCTTCCCAGCACGAGCTGAAGGTCAGAGCTCGATGAAGCTAGGAGGACCACATCATCCGCAAAAAGCAGAGACGCGATTCTCCTGTCACCAAACCCAACCCCCTCCACACCACGGCTGCGCCTAGAAATCCTGTCCATAAAGGTTATGAACAGGACCGGTGACAAAGGGCAGCCCTGGCGGAGTCCAACCCTCACTGGGAACAGGTCCGACTTACTGCCGGCTATGCGGACCAGACTCACACTCCTCTGGTACAGGGACTGAATGGCCCTTAACAAAAGACCATCCACCCCGTATTCCTGGAGCGCCCCCCACAGGGTGCCCCTGGGGACACGGTCATAAGCCTTCTCCAAATCCACAAAACACATGTGGATTGGTTGGGCAAACTCCCATGACCCCTCCATCACCCTAGCGAGGGTAAAGAGCTGGTCCACAGTTCCACGACCAGGACGAAAACCACATTGCTCCTCTTCGATCTGAGGTTCAACTATCGACCGGAACCTCTTCTCCAGTACCCTGGAGTAGACCTTTCCAGGGAGGCTGAGGAGTGTGATCCCCCTATAGTTGGAACACACCCTCTGGTCCCCCTTCTTAAAAATGGGAACCACCACCCCGGTTTGCCACTCCATAGGAACTGCCCCCGATGACCACGCAATGTTGCAGAGACGTGTCAGCCACGACAGACCTACAACATCCATTGCCTTGAGATACCCAGGTCGGATCTCATCCACCCCTGGGGCTCCGCCGCTGCGTAGTTGTTTGACTACCTCAGCGACTTCTGCCCCAGAGATTGGACAGTCCGTCCCCAGGTCTCCCAGCTCTGGTTCCTCCTCGGAATGCGCGTCGGTGGGATTGAGGAGCTCCTCAAAGTATTCCTTCCACCGTCCGACTATAGCCCCAGTTGACGTCAGCAGCTCCCCATCCCCACTGTAAACGGTGTGAGCGAGTTGCTGCCTTCCTCCCCTGAGGCGCCGGATGGTTTGCCAGAACCTCTTTGGAGCCGACCGATAGTCTTTTTCCATGGCCTCGCCAAACTCCTCCCACGCCCGAGATTTTGCCTCGGCAACTGCCACTGCTGCACTTCGCTTGGCCCGCCGGTACCTGTCTGCTGCCTCTGGAGACCCACAGACCAGCCACGCCCTGTAGGCCTCCTTCTTCAGCCTGACGGCTCCCCTAACCTCTGGTGTCCACCAGCGGGTACGGGGGTTACCGCCACGACTGGCACCGGCTACCTTGCGACCACAGCTAGCAACAGCCGCCTCAACAATCGCAGAGCGGAACAAGGCCCATTCGGACTCAATGTCCCCCACTGCTCTCGGGACGCGGTCGAAGCTCTGCCGGAGGTGGGAGTTGAAGACCATCTTGACAGGCTCTTCTGCCAGGCGTTCCCAGCAGACCCTCACTATACGTTTGGGTCTACCAGGTCTGCGCGGCATCTTCCCCTGCCATCTGATCCAGCTCACCACCAGGTGGTGATCAGTTGACAGCTCCGCTCCTCTCTTCACCCGAGTGTCCAAAACATACGGTCTCAGGTCAGATGATACAACTATAAAGTCAATCATTGACCTGTAACCTAGGCTGCCCTGGTACCAGGTGTACCGATGGGCATCCTTATGTTCGAACATGGTGTTCGTTATGGCCAAACTGCGACTTGCACAGAAGTCCAATAACAGAACACCACTCGGGTTCAGATTGGGCGGGCCGTTCCTCCCAATCACGCCCCTCCAGGTCACGCTGTCATTGCCCACGTGAGCGTTGAAGTCCCCCAGCAGGACTATGGAGTCCCCAGTAGGAGCGCTATCCAGCACTCGTCCCAGGGACTCCAAAAAGGGTGGGTACTCTGAACTGCTATTTGGTGCATAAGCACAAACAACAGACAGGACCCGTTCCCCAACCCGAAGGCGTAGGGAAGCTGCCCTTTCGTCCCCCGGGGTAAACCCTAACATACAGGCAGAGAGTCTTGGGGCTAACAAAAAGCCCACCCCAGCCCTCCGCCTCTCACCCGGATCAACTCCAGCAAAGAAAAGTGTCCAACCCCTCTCCAGGACTCGGGTTCCAGAGCCAACGCTATGTGTCGAGGTGAGCCCAACTATATCTAGCCGGTATCGCTCAGCCTCTTCCACAAGCTCCAGCTCCTTCCCCGCCAGAGAGGTGATATTCCATGTCCCGATAGCCAGTTTTCCCGTCCGGGGATCGGATCGCCAAAGCTCCCGCCTCGGTCTGCCACCCGATCCACAATGCACCGGACCCTTCACTCTCCTCCTGCAGGTGGTGGGCCCACAGTTGGATGAGCCCATGTCTCCGGTTCGGGCTGGGCCCGGCCGGGCCCCATGGGCGAAAGCCCGGCCACCAGGCGCTCGTCCACGGGCCCCAACCCCAGGCCTGGCTCCAGGGTGAGACCCCGGTAACCCTCCGGGCCGGGTACTCAGACTCTTTGGTTGTGTCTCCATGAAGGGTCTTCTGAACCGTTCTTTGTCTCACCCCTCCCCTAGGACCAATTTGCCATGGGTGACCCTACCAGGGGCACAAGTGCCCCAGACAACATAGCTCCTAGGATCGTTAGGGCACTCAAACTCCTCCACCACGATAAGGTGACGGTTCAGGGAGGAGCAATTGATCCAACACACCTGATTTAATGGTTGAATCACCTGTTTGCATGTCATCAAACTCTGCAGAAGGTCTTTTATCACCCACTGACTGAAATCAGGTGTGTTGAAGCAGAGAAACATCTGGACACCAGCTCTCCAGGTCCGGGATTGGGCACCCTAAGGTAGAAGAACGAGGGGTCATTTCAGGTCATAAACATTCATAACTGCCTTTATTAATCTGACTAGAATATTTAAAAGTGGTAAGACATTTTACTCAAATGTAAAGACATCAACTTAAAAACAAAAAAGAATTTAAATATAATTTATTTTAAGGTTGCCCTAAATATATAAGATCTAATTTAACACTTCTCTACTTCAAAATAACTTTACTGTCAAATGATTTAAATGGGTCACACAGACATGTAGTGAAAACATGTAACCGCTGATAAAGAGGGTTTTTGTTTTAAGTGGGTTATGGATACATGAAAGATTTGTTTGAGGCGAAAAACTTCCATCACCAACTGACATTGTTTAACGTTAAAACACAGTGTGAAAACACTCAAATAAAGAAAATAACATAAACTGTTAACATATCTGACATATGATACCTAAAGTTTTATTAAATTGGAACAACATTCAACAAGTTTAAATTATTTTCTCTTGTCTAATGTCATAGATTTTGATCATTGTGGATATTATACTCCAAAATCACCCAGTACATTTTTCTTTTTCTGATAATAGTGTGTGTAATCCAGCTGTTTTCTTTCTGTACGGCAACCACTCCCTCCATGTAATATCCTCAACTTTACATTGTTCCGACATATTGGAAATCCAGTAATAAAGAGATGAAATCACCAACCTGTACATCGATATTCAATTACTGTCGGTTGTAAAAACAATCAAAGCTTTTCAGATATCGTCTTCATCATTCTGAAATTGTAATGTTCAAGCGTGCATGAAGGGGTTTAATGCCTCTCCACCAGGAAGCCAGAAGGATTTATATTTTATGGATAAAAACATGGAAATTTTTAAAGCTTTTTGCACCTGCAAGTACAGAAATAAGCCCCAAAGTCCTGGTTGCCATAGTGAAATTACATTAAGTGTGTTTATGTGCACATACAGTACCTCCATGTGTGTGACTGTGAGCATCCATCTGTATTTCAGAGGCTGGGAAGGGCTCAGGTGTGAGTGTGTAGACGTAATCAGACCTCCATTCCCTCAACTGACAGCTCTTTTACTCTTTCTGTCTAAAGTCAGCGGATTCACCAGCAGCCAATATATTACTGTTGCCAGGCCACAGGGTCGTCTTTGGAGAGTGTCCGCCCCTCTTTGAGATAACCACTAAGACACGGTCTCTTCCCAATCAGAAAGTCCCTGTGACTGCTCTGAAGCTATGGAAAACTTGGTTTCCTCCACTTCTATTTGTGGGGTTCAGTCTAATTCTCTTGTCTTCTCAAATATGTATTTTTTTCAATCAGGGTTAGTCAGTGATGCCTTATCCCAGGATACAATAAATAAACATTATCTTTTTAAAAATCGGCCGTGTAACCTGCTGTTTAGCGTCTCTGCCTAATTCACAGAATCCTCCCAAACAGACATCTGCTCCTCTGTCAGCGTTACCGGCCAAGCAGCAGACATGTGGTCTGCACACATTAAAATGAGACATAATGCATACATACTGTATAAGGAAAAGTCAATCGTATTGATGTGAATTCCTGTGGTTTAGAAGCGTCTGACTCTCAGATACGTGTCAGACTCCGGTGCCAGAGGGCTGCTGTCCAGCATGTTGTAGATGTTTCTCAGTTTCATTCCAGTGATTTGAATTAATGGGGGATTTGCTGAATGCTGAAGACAATTTTAACAAAAGATTCAGGCATTGGGTGTAGATGACGCGTCCCCACCAGCGATCACTAACTCAATAACTCGATCCAAGTGCTGCATCCCCACTAATACATGCAGCCCAGCGGACTGAGGTGCTGTGCGTGGACCTGTGTCCAGGGGAAGGAGGCGTGTCTGGATCCGAGATGCACGCTGCAGACCGTGCTCCCAGACACGCCCCTTCCCCCTGGACAGAGGTCCGCACTGAGCCACTCACACCAATGGCGCCTGCCCTGGTCTGGATTTGGACCAGGCTGCTGGCCATTGGGCACACCGGGCATTTGGGCCAGTCCAGGATGGGACGGTCACACATCCCGCAATCTGAGTGGCTCGTTTTATTCTGCACTTCCTGTTTTGGGGCTTGCGCAAACCCCCCTGCCACCACCAATGTCTCGTCATGTCTTCTTCCGCTTATCCGGGTCGCGGGGGCAGCATCCCAATTAGGGAGCTCCAGACGGTCCTCTCCCCAGCCACTTCTACCAGCTCCTCCAGCAGGATCCCAAGGCGCTCCAGGGCCAAACCAGAGATATATTTTCTCCAACGTGTTCTGGGTCGACCCGGGGCCTCCTACCGGCAGGACATGCCTGAAACACCTCCCTGGGGAGGCGTCCAGGGGGCATCCTAACAAGATGCCCGAACCACCTCAACTGGCTCCTTTTGACATGGAGGAGCAGCGGTTCTACTCCGAGTCTCTCCCGAATGTCCGAGCTCCTCACCCAATCCCTAAGGCTGAGCCCGGCCACCCTGCGGAGAAAACTCATTTCGGCCGCTTGTATCCGTGATCTCGTTTTTTCGGTCATTACCCAAAGTTCATGACCAGTTGAGGATTGGGAGGTACCGTAGATCGACTGATAAATCGAGAGCCTTGCTTTCCGGCTCAGCTCCTTCTTCACCACAACAGACTGGTTCAGCGTCCGCATCACTGCAGACGCTTCCCCAATCTGCCTGTCGATCTCCCGGTCCCTCCTTCCCTCACGCCACCACCATGGTGAAGAGCAAATCTACGCCATTGGATTCAGGTGTGTTGGATCAGAAATAATACAAAGATCTGAAGGACGGTGGCCCTCGAGGACTGGAGTTTCACACCCCTGACTCCAAAAAGCACATCAGGGAAAAAAAAGACATTCACAAAAAGAAGTTGGGTTCATCTGGAGTCTGCTGTACAATTGTCCATTTTTGTCTTTGCCTTTTATATTTCAGTTTTCGGGACTTTTTTGTCGATCAAAGATGCAACCATCACAAGGACTGGCTTCCTGGTGGGGTAAAGGAGGGACAAAATGCGGCTAAGAATAACCCTCGCCAACGAGTTCATAGACCTCAGAGGGTTTTAAGATAATTACAGTTCAAGGGTGTCTGACTGTTCTATAAATAAACAGTTGAATTTGGGAACATCCCATTGCTTCTATTTTACAGTTCGATTAACAAAATGATGATTATAGAAAATTACAAGCCTAACTGTGGGATGATGAGTTGTAGAATCGACCAGCGAGCTCCCATTTGCTTTGTTTCAGAAGGGACTTTGTTTTCCATCCTTTAAGACCTGCAGCTCACTGTGAGAATCATTTTTTTCTGTTGCGTCCATCATTGTACAGCATAATCAGATGCTATCCCAAGAATAAAGGAAAAAGCTAATGTACTCGAACATGCCCAATTTGTGAAATCATTTGCAGAAGGGCCAACATCTTACTAATCAGGACCTTACAAGACAAAATGAGTCATCTGAAAAAGTTTTTCTCTCATTATTTCATGAAGGAAGTTGTGGTTTTTTGAACAGGAGTCTATTGGAGCCAGAGATATTTTGGAACCGACGCCAAGCAGCTGTCAGTGATGTTTAGCTTTGGGGTACGTTGCCTTGATGTCTGACAAGAAATTACTTTGTCCTTCTTTTTTTTTTTTTTTTGCTGCCAATAAGCTCAGCTGAGTAAAACATTTGTGGAAGAGTTTATATCCACACGTCAGACTCAGCTTCCCGCCATCAATTGGAAAAATGGTCTTCTGTCTCTCCTGCCGAGTTCTGAAAACTTACAGAAATGATGCCAAGGCACGCTCAAGCTTCTCTGGCAACACCCTACTGTACTTTCAGCCAGAATTTCCCCTACTTTATAACCCATACAGTATTTTTTTTACAAGTTAATGAACTTACTTAGTAATAAATGCATTATGTTGCAATTAAAGCTTTAGAAGTAGAGGTGCACTGCTTTAAGCCTTTTGCTTTCTGGTTATATTTAGTTACTTAATTAGCTTTGAAGCTTTGCATGAGCTTTAGAGGTTGTAATGATTGTATTAAATATAATTTTTAAGCAATTTTGGGAGGAGTTGTTTATAAAAAGCAGTGGATGCATAAACAACATCAATAAAACACCTTTTGAGAATCTTACAGGTCTGAGTCAGCAGCCTCTTGAGCTTAATCCTGTCTCCCTTCAGATACATTCTACATAAATACTATAATAAAGCATATTGTTTTTGGGGTACAACCAGAAGATTCACTTCAAAAATCATTCAAGCTGTTTGGAAATCTCTGGATTATGGAGTTGGGGTCTGCATTCCTGGGAATGAAGTCTGTCAGAATTCATCAATCGTTTTCTGCAGCTGGACATCACCTGCCTCTGCTTGGAAAATGATTAATATCCGTATGATCTCACTCACAGATCATAAACAAAGTATTAACCAAGTGGACTCCAGGACTTGTCTGTTTTTCTCCTGTTGCAGATGTTGATCATTTAAGAAAACAACTTTGTCTCAAATTCCCAGGAAAAAACAAAATTTTCATTAAATCTGTTTGGTCAAATCACTCTCCTTCCTCTTCAAAATGTGCAGGTAACTCTTTAAATGAACACCTCAGCTGTGTCAGTTTTGTGTAAAAATTAATCTCATTGCAGAAAATAGTTTGTGCATCTCAGAATATCATTGTTACACATTCCTGGCTTATAATAGTGCTGCACACTTCCACAGTCACAGGGTTGGATGAATCAACAAAGTATCATTTTGTACAGCACAATATAATAGTTTTCTGTCTGTGTCTGAATAATCATATTTTATGACTACAGAGTTTGGGTTAATGCGTTTGTTTCTATAAAGCTGAGTTGCGGTTATTTGGAGGTTTTTGATGTTTTTCCTCTCTGTTTATCTTGTTCAGCTCCACACCTGTTTCATCTGTCATCAGCTCACCTGTCTGTCAGCCCTCCATTCTCTTCAACTCATTGTCAAATAGTGTTTTGTTTTGGTTTTTAGCTCCTAGTTGGTGTTCTTAGTTGTCTTTATTTAATACACTTCTGTATTAAACCTGCCTTCTGCTGCCTCTGCTCTGAAACCATGGCAACAAGTCAGTTCATTTTATTCCAAATAACTAAAATTCCAATCATTCCCATAATGTTTATAGGCAATAATCCAATTAAGTGCATTCTAAATTGAATTGAATTCCTTATATTAGTGCTATTATTTCAGTGAATGAGTATTTACAGTATAAATGATGGACTTTCAATACAGTTATCAGATTGAAGTGAATCTGAGTTTGGGCTGCATGGTGGCGCAGTTGGTTAGCACAGTCTCCAGAGGTGGGTAGTAACTAGTTACATTTACTTGAGTAACTTTTTGAAAAAAAAAAGTACTTTATGTGTAATTTTAATTCACCATACTTTTTACTTGAGTAATATTTGTTAAGTATCACTACTCCTACTTGAGTAAAATCTCTGAATCCTCTTTTTACTGCGACTAACTTTAAGAACAAACACCGTTTAATAAAAATACACCAGACAGACACATTTAGTGTCACACCACGTTTCTGCACCAGCTTTGTTTTCCTACTGTCATTTTCTATCTGTTGAGCTGGCTAGCTTTATCTAGCTAGCTAGCTGCATAGATACATATCTTTCTAAAAAAGCTATATATAGCTAGCTAAATAGATAGCTACATAGCCAGCTAGCTAGATCTACTGTACTATTATATTGAAAATAAAAATGACTTACAAAAGTACTTCTTCTGCTTAAAATTAGCTATTTTGTAATTTTATTATGTATGTGTATTAGCGTTTTTCATTTTAGCCTTTAAGATAATAGAATTTCCCCAAAACTTTAAATTTTTGTCTGTCTAATGTAATAATAATAATAAAAAAAAAAACCTGATGTATGTTACTCGGTACTCAAGGAGCCTTTTTACCAAATTCTTTTTTTACTCCTACTCAAGTATTTTCTTGGACAGCAACTTTTTACTTTTACTTGAGTAAAAATATGACGAAATAGTGCTACTCTTTTCTGGGTACTGCCCACGTCTGACTGTCTCACAGCAAGAAGGTCGCAGGTTCGATTCCCGGCTGTGGCCTTTCTGCGTGGAGTTGCATGTTCTCCCCATGCATGCGTGGGTTTTCTCCGGGTACTCCAGTTCCCCCCACAGATCACAACATGCCCTATAGGTACAGGGTCCAGGACTCCCTTGTAAAAGAGATTCTGAATCTCAATGGGACTTTCCTGGTTAATAAATAATAATAATAAAAAATCCTTGGGTGTTGCATTGATGAAAACAGTTTTTTTTTTCTTTTTTTCTGTGATGTAAAAATTGGGGAAGCTAGGATAAGATCAGCCGAGATCCATTTTACAGGACAAGAGTCAAAAGAGGAGGAAAGTATGATCACAGATGAAAATGATGGATGCAGTTTGTATCAAAACTCATCTGTGAAAGCCTCTCTCTGACTCTGACCATGCAGAAGCAGGAAAACAAGACATGACTGGCTGTAACATTGGCTCCATCTCCTTGTGAAGGACTAAAAATGATCTAAAATTTGATAGTTCGCAATAATAGTGAAAAAACTGAAATGACAAGTCTTCAAACCTAAGTGCTAACATGCATTTCATTTTAGAAAGAGACACCAGTGTTAAATTGGCAGGATACATTTACGTAATTGGATAATGACAGTGGGCAGAAGCACAACTCGCTAAGCTTCAACTCGGACAGCTGATTAAAAATGACTTTCAAATATAGGTTTCTACCAAGATAGCTGAGAAAAAAAACATCAGGCAAACATCTCCTTTTGACAAAAAATGTCAACATGCGATTTAGGGATGCAGAGCAGACTTCACCCCCCCAGAGCTTTGCCTTTTTATCCGCTATTCCCTCCTCGCTGCAGCTGAAACAAAGAACAATCAAGACTCTGAGAAAACATTAAAGATCCAGCCCTCAGGACAAACCCATGCTGGGTGCACCTGTCAGTCAAACCTCTCCCTGTGCATCTCACTGAAGGTTGATTTTCCGTTTTCAGATGACATCAGTGATAAAACGATCACCCGTTTATCTCCAGGTTGTGCTAAAAATTATGTGCTGAATGCTGCTGCAGAATCTATTGATCCTCGTGAAGATTAGAGGGTAGGACAAACAAAAATAACTTTTAAATTTGATTTCAAACTGCCTTATTCTTAAATAAAATCTCATGGACCCATTTTTCACAAGACACAATCTTTTGAAGATGTTGGAGCTCATATCTTCATCAAAATACATCAGAATTACAATCGGATGAGATGTAATTTTGAAATTACTACTACAATAGCACCCTCTATATTTTAAATGGACCTAATCTGTTTTGTTGTGAGTCATGTGACCAATCCTGGAGGTCTTTATTCTGCCTAACTAGCAGACAAGGGGCTGTGGGCAAATTAACTACAAAAATGCATCACTTTTCTTGTTCCACGTTCTTGTAGATGTCTCATTTCATTTCACAATTAAATCAATGTGCTCGAGAAACGGCAGCTGGGAAATATTAATTAAACAATCGTAATTTCAGCTTTATTGGATCCTGACAGAATTAAATGTGGGTTTCTCTCTGAACGTGTAACACATTCATCCTGATAGTTTTCTCTGGAGTAATGTCACATAATTCACAAATCAGCATGTTTTCCGAGCATTAGTAGAAATTCTGACTCCAATAAAAGACTCGAGACAGTTCGACATCGAGTAAGAACATTGAGAAACTTGACAATTTTGGTTTATTTTTCTAGTTTTTGACTTAAGGTAACTGCATGCTGCAAAACAAAAAAAGGTAAATATTGTGAACAAATGGTCCTATTAAATCTATCAAGCCCTATTAAGGCAAAAACCAATACCCTATTTGGAAAAAAAAATCCCTCATATCTCATTTCCTCTAAATATTAAGTGGCCACCACCTTAAAAATGACTTGGGCATAAAGTAGAAAACATAGTTTGACATTAAAACCAGACATTTCTGATATAATTGATCTTGATGTTTTGTAAAAAAAAGAAAAAGACTCAAAATGATAATCCAAAAAGGGTTTTAAATAAAGGCAACTGGACTTATTTGGTTCTTTGAAGACGTTTCGCTGCTCATCCGAGTAGCTTTGTCAATTCTGTCTGTAGTAAGGGAGAGAGAGTCTTATAAACTGTGCTTATCTTCCTCTGTCTGTGACACACCTCCTACCTCCTTGAGGAGGTGTTCGCTCCACTGTATTCAACTGGAGTCCTGGTGAGTTGTTTTGATTAGAGGAGAGAATTGTCTGGGAATGAAGATCAGAGCAGACTGGTAGGTGCTGGAAAGATGAAATCTGAGTCCTCCTCCTCCTCTGTTTAAAGTTGTTTTTTCCCGTTTGACATAGATGTCTTTGTTAACTCCTCTCTCAAACCATCGGTCTTCTCTGTCCAAAATGTGGACGTTGTCATTTTCAAAGGTGTGTCCCTTGTCTTTGAGGTGGAGGTTGTTACGTCCCTTAAAAAGTCTAGGAGAACATAAAACAAATAACCCAAGGGACTAACACAAAGAGCCAGATACAACAGGTGTCAATTTAAATAAAGAATGTTTTTATTAATAATGATGCTGGAAGAGGAACAGCTAAACCAAAAGAAATTCCCTATAATAAATACTAAACCAAAACTACCCAAAAGGGGAAAACACTAAGGAGAAATTAACACTCTTCAAAAGGGATAAGTAAACTAAAAGAGACCACAAAGGCTATAACCAAACTAAAGGAGACCAAAAAATGGCTACAAGTAAACTAAGAGTCCAAGAATGGTTCCAAGTAAACTAAAGGAGACCAAAAGGGTTTTAACTAACTAAAGGAGACCTTTAAAAAGAGGTTATGAGAAGGACTAAATGAGGTAACAACTAAGTTTAAACAAAAAGCTACACTAAAACAAAGGTTATGCTCCAAAAGGGCTTTAACTAAATAACCTTCACAAACAAAAGTGCAGCTAAACTATCAATTCAGGCTTCAGGACAACTAGAGATCAGCGCTAAGGGGGAAACGGCAAAGATCTGCTCCCCTGAGCTGTTGGTCAGCTCTGCCTTTTGTAGCTGTGGCTGATAGCTGATCAGCCACAGCTGTGAGGCTCCTCAGAGGGAGCAGCAAGGGGGCGGAACAGCAGGCTGCAGACAGTGTCCTGGCGCAGGATGCAGGACCAAAATGGAGGGACACATAACAGAGGTGGACTGCTGAGTCCTGGCCTGATGATGTGGCTCTCCTGTGTTGAGACATGCGCTTGTGCAGTTGTTTTTGTTTCTCCAATGTAAAGGTCTGAACAGTCCTCGCTGCCTTAGGATGAACCAGTTTCTGTCTGAGGGTGTTGCTGGGTTTGAACTTTACTGGGATGCTGTGTTTGGAGAAGATTCTTCTCAGTTTCTCTGAGACTCCTGCTACGTATGGGATGACGGTGCTTTTCCGCTTGTTGTCCTTGTCTTTTTTAGCTGCTGCGGAGTCTTTTCCAGATTTCTTTCTTGATTTAGCGAAGGCCCAGTTTGGGTAAGTGCAGGTCTGGAGAGCTTCTTTGACGTGTTTCTGTTCCTTTTTGTTTTTCTTCAGTTCTGGTGGAATGTTCTCAGCTCGGTGGTGTAAAGTCCTGATAACTGATAGTGTGTGCTCCAGTGGGTGATGGGAGTCAAAATGCAGGTACTGGTCTGTGTGAGGAGGTTTCCTGTAAACCTCAGTGCTGAGATTCCATCCTGTTAAATTGTACAGCGCAGTCCAAGAAGGACAGTTTGTTGTTGTGTGCATCCTCCCTGGTGAACCTGATGCTTTTATCCACAGCGTTGATGTGTTTGGTGAAGCCTTCTACTTTTATAATATATACTTTTATACGTTTATAAGTCTCTCTCTCTCTCCCTTACTACAGACAGAATTGACAAAGCTACTCGGATGAGCAGCGAAACGTCTTCAAAGAACCAAATAAGTCCTTTATTTAAAACCCTTTTTGGATTATCGTGACCTGGATGACTGAGAACCTTCACCAGCAGACTCAAAATGATGATTCATGAGAATCAGATAACTGAAGATAAATAATGAATATAAAACATAAACTAGTGCCATTTATTATAAACTGACCGTAACCAAAAGATCTGGCAGGACGTGCTTGAAAAATACACATAGAGCTAAAAGACCCTCACTTCTTAATGTAAATAAGTAAACTTTATAGAGAAACTTCCAAGACAAAAATCACTCTGTGCTTTACAAAACAAGAATAAAACACATCAAGTAAAATCAATATGCTACAGCTGATTTAAAATCAATAAGGCTAATTGGAGACTCCCCCTCTGTTTCCTGCCCAAAGCACAATAAATGTATTTGTTATAAATTCTGTCTTAATGTAGCCTGACTAAAAGTCTCCCTTTGGTTTAAACTTCACTGATGCTTCAAACGAACCTGGTCTGTGTCTCATTTTGGTTCAGTTTCCTCCTTCCAGCCTCTTTTTGACATCAAAGTTTCCGACTTTGGCAAGTGAGCGTTCATTTATAGGACTTGAATTAAACGAGATCCTCCTCTTCAGGTCCTCACGTCTAAGGCCTTACATGGCTGTGATCCAACCTGACCCATCTGTCTAAGCTCTTTCCTGTTCTCACAGTTTTTGCTCATCTGTCGCTGCATCGGAAGCTGCACAATGAGGGAAGCGCTGTTTAACCAACACCTGCATCAAATGAGATCTTTGTCATATTTTTGTGCTTTATTGGTACAAAAAGATGTCGTTATTGAGCTTAATGACTTCCTGTGTTGCTTAAGTGCATCAGCGATGACTTGACTTCGACCCCCCATTCTTTAATTTCACAGATGACACAACAAAGGTGCATCCGACCTGGTTGTGTGAGAAGAGTCAGCGTTTCATCGTGTGAGGCTTGACTCCTCGGTGTGGCTGTGCAGAATGGAGTAGAAGCGGGAGGCCAAGGAAGCCTTGATCCCTGCACTGCTGTGGAAAACAGCTGGGTGTTAATTGAGAGGAGACCCTCCGAGGTACTGGACCCAGCTGCTGCTGGGTTGCCGCAGGGTTCAGGGCTCTGCAAAATCCCAGGCTCCCAGGCCTGCTGTTCACTACTGTTATCCAGAGCGCAGCGCTGAGGGTGGGTCAAGAGCTGCTCGGGCTTTACAGTGAAATAGAGTAAAATTCCCTCTCAAATATAAAAACTGGACAATACATTTTTATGCTTATTATTTGTATTGAGAATCCTGTCTGATACATTTTTAATTTTGCTTAGTAAACTTTTCAGGTAGATCCAAAAATGAGGGAAACTTGCTTCATTGCTTATATTATTAGCACCAAGGTCAAACATGAAGTGTTTGAGAAGTTTAAAAGGGATTTGACAAGTCAGCTGCAACTAATCTACCTGTATTAAATTTTTGGGCAGTAATTAGCAAATTGAGGGATGATGGATGATGATCGACCAGTATTCAGTTTCCCACCACGTAGCCAAAAGCGTATCTGTGTAAGGGATTAAAATAGACTTTAGTTCTCAGCACAAAACTTTTAGCTACATGTCAATAAGTTCCTAAAGTAAAAGTGTGTAAAATTGGTAAACAATTGATTCTGTTACATGGAACAAGTGTTGAGTGCACCACTGAGAGCTCTTCTGCTTCAGGGCAAACTGAGGAGATTGCCTGCTTTGTGTCACCTTCAAAGATGTTTTTTGTCAAGGATACACAAGAAGAATTAAAATATTGTTAATCTCTTAAGAGAATATTGAGGTTGGCTTTTGTTTTTCCTGGGGGCAAGTCTTTTCTCAGTGTTATTTGTTTGCCCTTCAGTTTTTTAAACTCTTATTTTGACTTCTACATTTGTTCTTGGTAAGAAAGGCCACTGTATGTAGTCATTAATGACAGACATTTACTTACTCTCATATTTCACAGTCATACATTCACCTGGCAAATAAGAAAACTCTTTATGCACCAATCAGGAACTATGGAAGCCCTGAAAGGCAAGCAAAGAAAAATAAACCCCATTAAGACTTTTTTTGGGACTTAAAACGGTTTTTAGAGAGACAACAAAAGACATACTATGCAGTTTTGGCTTGTTTTAGCACCCCCTAGTGTCCATTTTAAGTCACTGTCATAAAAACGTTAGCATTGTTTCTGCTCAGAAACACCTAAATCTACCTGTTGAAATGTCTCCTCAGCCTTCATTGCTTTCTACTGAAGCGGTTCATCACTCATTCAAAGAAATCAGCTGTGTTCAAGCAGGGAGAGATGGAAAAAAAATCAGGAATTATGAGCTAAAAACACTACGGAGCTAGCATAACAGCTAGCCACATTGGGTTAGCCTAACCCTCGTGAGATACGTGACTTTGTGAGACTTTATCGGACCAGAGACTCAGAAGTTGCAAACGTGGTATTCTGGATCCAAGCCGCAGATGGGGTGACTTTTCATTAACCCTGTAGGGTCAGATTAGCACAGACTGGCTCAAGAAGATTTAAAAATATGAAAAAGTTACATAGTGTACCTTTAAGCTTTATGCAAGAAAAATGAAAAAAACTGAGTCACTTTCTATATGTCTGTCTAATAATATTTTAACAGCTGAATGTGAACATGATTTAAAAAAAATAAATTCTTATTTAACCGCCCTGTCAGTGACGTTTTGTTTTTATTACTTTTACATATATATATATTTTTTTTCTTTGTGCAATACTCAAACCCCGTCTAAGGACCGTACATGGCTAATTAGAGATGTGCAGACTGCTGTTCCATGGCCATATGGATTGGTTGGGTTTTATTACTGATTGCACTCAACCATGGGTATGCATACATGATTAATACCAGTTCTTGTTACATTCTACATGATAAATCGGGCCCCTGAATAATAACTGCATTTTCAGTTCCAATCACAGAAACGGGGTGTAGAAATATGACAGACACGAAATTCATTTATTTGACCTGTTTACTAAAACATATTCAAGTTACATTAGAAATGATTCATGCATAAGAGCCACTGAGGAGGAGTTTATCAGTGAGGAATGACATAAAAGCAATGGATTAAATGTACAGTTTTAAAATATTGAGCTGTAGTGGTGGGGTGGGGGAGGATAAAGCCTATTTGATCTGGAACCAATACCTCACTGGGCTGTGGAAACTAAAAGAGTTGTAGGGAATATGCACATTTTCAGTTTGAAGAAAGTTTTGCTTAAAGAAATGTAGATTTTTAAACATTTTTAAAAACACCTTGTAGGAATTCTTTATTTCCTGCGGTTAGCTAAAGAAAACTGGTTTAAGCAGTGTTGGGAGTAACTAGTTACAAAAGTAGTTGGTTACAGTAATGTAGTCCTTTTTTGAGTAATTAGTAATGCATTACTCTTTTAAAGTAAAGTAATATATTACTAGTTACAATTTGAGTGACTTACTAGTTACAACACCCCACCCCACCCCCACCCCCCAAAAGACATTTGCCAAGACGTGTGTTGCTATGGAAACAGAGCTGAAGAGAATATATGAAGCCCAGGAGTATCAACAGCTGATGTATGGACTGACATTAATAAAATATTTTTAGGATTGACTGTAGTTTAATGAAATAGTGAGAAAAATACCGTATATTTTCTGGTGTCATTCTTGTGGAAAATGTAAATTGATCAGTTATAGTATTTTAGAACGCAGTCACATAAGATATTTTGCCAAAAGTAACTAAAAGTAGTGTAACTTAGTTACTTTTTGGGGACTGTAATATGTAATACAAACGATTACATTTTAATGCTGTAACTAGTAATATTAATATATTACTATTTAAAGTAACTTCCCCAACACTGCACTGAAAAAAGAAAACGGGTCTAACGTAAAAAGAATTGAAGTAATCGTTCACATGTAATTAAATTAAGTTCTTTCAAAGTTAATTTATTAAGTTTGTTCAAAGTAAACTAAAAAGATTAACTTGGATAAACCTAATTAAATTACTTGTGACTGATTACTTGAATTTTTTTACGTTAGACCTCTGTTTTCTTTTTTTCAGTGTGGGTTTAAGCAACATGTTTACCTCTTTCATGCTGTTGGAATCAATCAAGACTGTGCCAGAAAAAAAGGTAAACATAAAAAAAAAAATCATGTTTTTTTTTTTAACAAATCAAAATTATACTTAAATATTTCTTGACCTTACTGCAGATAAGATACTTTCTATTCGTCAATACGCCATATAACATCAAAAACGACCTCCTCTTATTGTCTAAGAGCCAATAAAGATTCCCTTTGATAGACAGTTTTAAGTATATTTTAAAGCAAATTGTGAGGCTTTCCTAAAGAAATAATCATTTATAAAGCCTAAACTCTTTTAATACATGTCATCGTGAACCTCTAAATAAGGCAGAATGTGAAGAAAAACTATCAAACTGAAAGTTTTATTTGATCTTAGGGATGAAAATTAAAGAAAACGCATGCAAACTATAATTAAATGAGTAAATCTTTTTTAAATGTCAAATTCATGTTATTCTAAATTGCCTACTGGGAAAACATAAAAATCTCACCTCTAGTTTAATTTACAGATTTTCGCTCTGTACCCCCCCCTCCCCATCCGCTGTCTGTTTGGCCTACACTCTTATCAAGCAGCAAAAGTAAACGTCAATACGTTGCACACGCTGAAGCCACCAGGTGATAAATCATTTTCATTTAGTGATGAACACAGTTAAATTATTCCTCTGTCTCCTTATGCGTCATAAAAATGTTTAATTTATTAATATCCTAAAAATACACATCTGCTTGCAAGATTTCTTCATTAGAATATAGTCATTTATATTTGAAAAATTCATTTTTATTTATTGAATCCGTTATTTTTAAAGAGGCACAGTCCTGTTTAGATAAGTGTTTCTGCAAAGTGAAAACACAAAAATCACCTCACAACCCCAAACTGTAAAGTCTTCCATTTTTGTTTGTCCCATTTTTAAACATTTGAAATAAAAAAATTTGTGACTTTTCACATTTTTCAGGTTTTCATTTGCTTGTTAGTCCAAAGTGATGTGAAAAGGCCCAATGATAAATCAAATGGGATTTAATCAATTGTTTTGAAGTAAATGGTTAAAGTTCTTTATTAAAAAAAAAATACTAACAAATATTGATCCAGAACCAAGAAAAATTATATTCTTCTTCACACTTAAAAAAAAATTGATAATTTATTCACTTCTCTAAAAAAGTCATGTTTGGATTTAGCAGTTTGATGATTATTTTCTAAATAATTTGCTCACAGCTTTCCTTATTAGCTAGAGACACAGTTAAATGAATATGGTTTTATAAAAGCTTAAATTCAAGGCTTTATTTTGTTTTCAATTTAACAGCATGGGAATAAAATAATCAAGCGTATCAAAATGTGAACTCAAAGAGAATAAGTGTTTACAGCATCCATTACCAACACATACAGGAAAATCTTAAAAAATGTTAAATATTGTGGAAAAAATTTCAGAAAGTAAAAGTTTTATGTTTTACACACAGAGTAAAATGTTTCAAGCATTTCTTTCTTGTCATTTTGAGAGTGAATCCATGGGGGATTGTGAAGTGGAAGATGACACCATCATTACATCATCATTACATCATCATTACAGATGACCTGGAAGCTTCCATCACACCTCAGCAGCTCCACAGGCTGATCGCCTCCATGCCGCGCTGCGTTGATGCAGGAATTCATACGAAATGAGACGCAACCAAACATCAAGGGCATAGAAGTCAAACTACTATTCAGAAGGCTGACATTTCTGTTTAAAATGTCCTTTCTTTATTGATCTGATGTCATATTCAGATTTACTGAGACACTAAATTTCAGGTTTTCATTAAAACAGAATCGTCAAAATTACAGGAAACAAAAACTTTCACACTCTGTGACACTGTTCACACTATTAACATTTCCAGCAGTTATTAGTCCTAAAGATTCCGTTTTTTATGGGATGTAAAACTGATGATGGGCTTTGTTGATGTTTTGATGCTCAGCTGAGACGTCACATATTGGTTCTCTAGATCTTTATGTGACCGCAGAATATTTATATAGAGATGATTTCTGCCACCTTTGTATGGTACTTTGTACCTTTGTGTGTGTGTGTGTTTAAAGTGTATATAAATAACAATAATTACACACTTCTCCTTGGCAACTGCACTCCACAATGGCAGCAGCTTTTCCCGGCAGAGTAATGTGCTCCACCACAAAGCAAAAACTGCTTACAAACACTTTCAGGAACGTGATAAAGAACCCTGGGCGCTAAGCCCACTTCAGATTCACTGGAACAAGCCCGTTCCTTTGAGCCCCCCCCCCCAATCAGAAGCCACAGGACCCAAAGGAGCTGCTGCCTTCCGTTGCCAGAAACCACATGTTTCTCGGAACCACGTTCTCTGAGTCAGATATTTTGGCCCCACAATGGTGACTTTTTAAAAACACTTTTGGAGTAATTTGCATAAAAGAAGTTTTAAATCACAAATCTCATGCATTCATTAAGATAAAGTCCAAAATAAATACATTTTCCCAAAACCCTTCCAACCCTCAAATTTTTTTTTATGAATTATTCTGGCCAAAGTCGAATCGTAGCTTCCAGTTGATGAGATCAGAAGCTAAACTTGATTGAGTCTCATAATCGTTTAGTTCTGTCTTGATTAAAAACAGAAAAACAAAAATGGCTTCTGATTAAAATGTATCCACCATTTTTCGGTGGTTTAATATGTTCTGAATACTTTCAGTATTTAGTTAAGGTATATATCTCTGGTATTTGGCTGATATGATTTTGGTATTAAATATGATGTAATTCAATATGAGTTTGAGTCAACACAAATGAGATTTAATACAAGATGAAGTGATCACACAACAGTCAATAAGACTTGTTTTTTAAATTCTAAATAAAAAAAATCCACTCATGATTCGATTTAAAATATAAAAGATAAAAACTTTCATTAAACTTTACTTTAATAAACAATACACAACGTTGGTTTCTTTGCAAAACAACAATCATAGTGAGGAAAGAAATTTGGGAAGCAGATGCTTATCACTTGTGTTTTCTCTGTAGTGGACAGCAAAACTGTTTTCAATATTATACAAAATAAAATCTAGAATATACGTAAGTTAATCCACATGATCAAATTATGAGATACTTTTCCTGTTGTGCAGTTGACTTTTTTGTATTTGTGGCATGCTCTGATTAGGCAACAGATTGGACAGAAAGAGACAAAACAGCCAAGGAGGGTTGATAATAATGGGAAGAGTAGGTACAGGAATGGCAGCAGAAGAGTTGTACTCTTAAAGATATTAGATCTATTCTCTAAATACAAAAGTGACTACACCTTTTTCAACTTTTCTGCGATTTTTGTGAACATACACACCATTGTAGGCCTTTCATCTAAACAGTTAATGAGATTTTATCTGTTCAAATATGAGATCTAGATTTAATCCTAACTGCATCGTCTCATTGCTGCAATTCTTGTGCACATCCATGTCTGTGAATTGATATAAATCAGATAATCTTTACTTTGCTTGTATCAAATGTAAAATACAGAAACTTTGTCAAAGAGTGCAGTGATTCTTTTTAATGTGAAGTATTTATTACTCCTGCAGTGGCTTTGATCCAGTAAAAAACACGATAAATTCCAGCACACTGATTCAACTGGTTTTGCAATGCCCAATGATTTCTGCAAGAAGCTGCATTATCTTTATTTCCCCCACAAGTTTAAAGAGCATCTCCCCACATGATCACCCACTAAATTGGCTCTTGCCACTGGAATCCTAATGAGTCGGTTTGTTTGAGGTTTGTGAACAAGGCTATTGTGATGCAAATTCACACTGCAACTGCTGCTGGAGACCAAAGGAAGTCTGAAATACCTGACATCAGATTTTCCCAATTAAAGTGCCAATGGTTTGTTTATGAAATAATCCCACCACACTTGCCCACTTCAAACACTGTAATGATATCAAAACATGTGGAGCTTTGATATGCAAATGTTGTGTAAGAGGATATAAAACAGTCTGTTTTCCTTCGGCTCGCCACATCAGGCTGCGACAAAGATGCAGCTTAGTCCCATTTCTAACACAAAACACTCCATTAAAATCTATTTAAGCTCAGCTCTGCTGAACCCATTTGACAGCACCTCCCACACTAGAGCCAACAAAAGCTTTTAAATATCAGGCAGCTCGGAGCTTTTTTGTGTGTTTTTGTGCACAAATCTTTTTGCCTCAGGTCATCGGTTGCACAGACCTTTTGGTCTGCATGTTTATTATTTTAGATTTACCCTCAGTCTGTTTTTCTCTGAAGGATTTATAGTTTCTCGTTGCCTTTTAAAAACTAATCTGACCCCTTTGTGACCCCCGTTTGTCAGTTACATCCATCACTTATGATATATAAAGTGTTTTGGAGTTGTTTGACGGTGTTAATAGGTGTGGAGCTTGCTGCTGTTGTTTTAGTGAGATTTACTGATTTAAAGTTGGAGGAGTATGTTTGGATTTAAAGGTATCACTCATTCATGGTTATCAGATTTGGAAATTGACCAAAACAACAAGGTCCTGGATAAAAGTGGATGAAATGAGCTCCCTCTGGTTGGGTTCAGCCTTAGAGCTCCACTTTGTTTTCATGGAGGAGAATGGGTTGGGACCACCTCACTTAACCCTCAGGCTTCATTGAGGACATTTTTGTCCATTTGGTCAGTTTTTCCATGTTCGTCTGCACGCCATTTTAACACCGTTTGTGCAAATGGTACACATTTTTGTCGCAAAACCCCTCTTATTTTGAAATTTTGAAATTCAATTTGGAATTTTGAAAATAGATCAAGGGAACATTATGAAAAAAAAAAAAACACACCATACTCTTGAGTC
Organism: Callopanchax toddi; assembly: GCA_006937965.1. Taxonomy (NCBI): domain Eukaryota; kingdom Metazoa; phylum Chordata; class Actinopteri; order Cyprinodontiformes; family Nothobranchiidae; genus Callopanchax; species Callopanchax toddi. The sequence continues at coordinate 1,948,152 of SSNR01000037.1, forward strand.
TTTAGTGGACAAAAACGTCCGCTCGTAAAAGTGGCTATAAAATTGTATACATTCATATTTTTCTTTGCTTTTTTTTCATAGATCTGTTAAACAACTTCAGCCCTGCTCAAACATATAAAACTTTCAATCATTTTGATGATTTTATGCATGATTATTTTTTGCAGAGGTGACAGGATCAAAAACTGTGGTTTGCATGGAAGTCAATGGGACGTTTTTGTCCAGTTTGAGAGGCACAAGAGGGTGGGAAGTTTTAAATCTGTTGCTACACAAAAACTAATAAAGCATAAAATATGAAATTTTATCACATTCTTGACATATCCAAGGCTGATTTAGAAAAATATATTTCAGTCACTCAGAGTATGTTTTATGTAAAATATCTCCTCTTTTGTCTGCTTTTTTCCTGAAAAAAGGAGCATCACACAATCAAGCTGGCATATAAAGGGTTAAAATTTAGATAATTATTCAATATTTGATTGTTTTGATCAGAACTGAAGTTGTTCACAAGATTTAAGCCCAAAAAGCAGAAAAAATATGAATCTAGAATTAATTATAGAAGTGGACATTTTTGTCCGTAAGAGGGTGGTAAATTTTAAATCTGTCGCTATGCAAAAACTATAAATGCAAAAAATTCAAAATTTTAGATATTTCATGACATAATCATGACTGATTTGTAATAAATGCCCCGTGCACAATAAATTATTTATTTAGAAAATAACTAATGTTTTGTGTTTTTTCATAAATTACATTGATGACTTTGAGTATTCAAACTGGCATTTCAAGAGTTAAAATCCTCAAAATGATTGAAATTTTTATGTTTGAGCAGGGCTGAAGTTGTTTAACAGATCTATGAAAAAAAAGCAAAAAAAAAAAATGAATGTATACATTTTTTATAGCCACTTTTACGAACGGACGTTTTTGTCCACTAAAGACTCGGGAGTATAGTAAATTAGGAAGAAGCCTGAGGGTTAAAGGAGTCAGCTGAGATCATTTGGACATCAGACTAGAAGAACTCCTAGGTATCTTTCTTTGGATCTTTTCCAGGCATGTCCCACTAAAAGAACACCCAGAACTATTTGGAAAGATCACATATCCTCTCTGTCCTCGGAGCATCCTGGTTTCCCTCAGGAGAATCCAAAGAATGGGCAGGATGCATGAAATAATTCTTAAAGTGATGAAATAACATGCTTCACGTTTCAAGCCCTAATTCTTTCACCTGCATCCAACACAAACTCCACTGACTTTTTCCACTCTGCACTCAATAGAAAACTTTTCCTGAAGGAAAAAACGAGACACCATTTACCAGTTAAATGTGATCTGAATGTTGACTCCAACAGGGTTATGGAATCTAAGCAACCCAACAAGGAATGGCTAAAAACCACAAATGTAGAGTTATGATGAAATGTTGTGGTCAGATTTGAAACTGCACATGCAAGAAAATCTTCACCTCTAAATTTCACCGGATGAGGCTGCATTGTGCTGTGGCTCCTTGTGGTTTTGAGAGCCCCTCATGTGGCTTCATGTCACAGCAGGAGCATCTGGAAGCAGCGTGAGTTCTCTCACTGTACCAGCTGTGCAGTCAGACGATCCAATGTGTGGAAAAATGGTCAGTCAACGGCCTAAAATCCCTTTATTCCCTATCCTTTCTGGTGTTATCCTTCTTGAACGCAGGTGTTAATTGTTCTTTTTGTTATACTGATGTGCTTTATATTTGAGAATGGTTTAAAATTTACTTCAAAAAGCATCTGGATTCTGTTTGTAGGTCTGATGTTTGCTCTGACCAGCTTGGACTTTAAAAACTTAAATCCATTAAAACCTATTTAACTTTATTAAGGCTACTTCATATCAAATGTGGTTGTGGTGAAGTGCAGACTCCGCAAGAATTAAAGGCACACTTTGCAACTTTTTCATATTTTTAAATCTTTTCCTTGATCCAGTATGTGCTAATATGACCCTTTACATCCGGAATACCACAATTGCAAGAACGCAGTCTCTGGTCCGGTGCCCCGGAAGTCTCACAAAGTCGCATATCTTGCGAGGGTTAGGCTAACCCAGTGTGGCTAGCTGTTATGCTAGCGCCGGAGTGTTTTTAGCCCATGGTTGCTGCTTTTTTTCGATCTCTTCCTGCTTGAACACAGCTGATTTCTTTGAAGGAGTAAATAACCGCTCATGTAGAAAGCAATGAAGGCTGAGGAGACATTTCAACAGTTAGATTTAGGTGTTTCTGAGCAGTAGCAATGGTGCTAACGTTTTTACGGCAGTGATTTAAAACGGACACTAGGGGGAGCCAAAACAAGCAAAACTGCATAGTATCCCTTTAAAAACCATTGCTCCCAATCAGAGCATCTGGTGCGGTTAGGGAGCAAAGTTAACTTCCCACAACAAGTCTTTTTTTTTCCGGACGCCGCACGTGAATCATCATCAGGTTAGACATTATGTGCACCAAACAGGAAGTTTGCGCAAAGTCTACGTCACTTCCTCTTTTCGCCAACTTGGCGACATTCAAGTCTTTTGAAAGAGACGGTTAGCTCTCAGTTAGCTCTTAGCTTTAACCAACAACTTTGCCTCTTTCTCGACTGCGCGGACCATTTAAACAATGGATACCTACGTGTATAAACATTATGTATGAATATAGATTTAATATATACTTGTTAACACCTTAAACTCTGAACCGTAACTACCATAAAATACTTCAGTGCGAGTACGCGTTCTGCACATGCGCAGAACCAATCAAGTAGACCTGATCTGTACCGTCCGACTTTGCGCAGTAAGGATCGGGCCGTCCTGATCCATAACTCCCTTTTTATTTTTTATTTTCGTCAACACTGTATGAAACGTTGTCATTATTGTAAACTTTTTAATAAATAATTATTACTGTTAACATCTTAACAGATACTCTGACCCGTAATTACCGTAAAAAGCTTCAGCGGATGTAGACTCATTTCGCACATGCGCAGAACTTATCGGGTTTCCGTTACAGATCGGGCAGTGACAAGGCGTAACTATCGGGTATTTTTCAACATAAAACTTTTAGCTATGTTGCTAACGTTAACACAATTTGGATATTTAAAAGACAAAGAAGCAACACGAGACTTAATTAAGCATAACATTAAACTATATAAAAACAAAGTGTGCTTCCCCTTTGTAGAACAAACCAAGTAAATCCTCAACAAAAGAACAAGAAGACGTGTCTAGCTTTTGTTTACCAGCTGCTGTTTATACACGTACTTGTTTTCGCATGAACCAACAAGATTTGGCGCTCATGCCGGAGATCTTCCGCAACAAAGCCGCAGTCGGTGTGGCGTACTTTTTTGCGGCTGTGGTGCGGTCACCGCACTGCAACCGCACCGCATCCCGTGTGTCATTGTGGAATTACTACACTTCTACACCGGTTACTAAGAACTTTTGAGAAGTGAAATGACACTGGAGCATGCAAAAACAAACAATACAGCAGGTTTTTGAAGAACACTCCGTGTGTGTAACTTTTGTCATGGAATTAACATGTTTTAATTGCATAACTCTTTTGTTTATTTGCATTTTTTTGCTAAATTAAAAAATTCAAAGTGATTTTTATGTTCTTGATTATAAATAATTGTGATAATCAATAATTCTTTAATTAAAAAAGTATTATTAATTATTTTAAATTGTGATAAATTTCCATTTTTATTGATATTTTATATTAAATACATTTTAAAAACTATTTATAGCCTGTTGTCTGACAGTCACGACTTCCTTCTTCCGGACATTTCGTTCACTTTCGATTACCTTTGAAGTCCCGTTAAATTCGTGTTGTGTGATTGAGCTTGTTGTGACATGAGAGGAAACCATAAATGTGAGGGAGGGAAAATGATGCGGCTCAAGCTGTGGCCAGATGAATACCTGAGGAGTCGAACAATGAACAAAAGAAAAATATTCTCACAGAATGAGAGCAAACATGAAGGCAACATCTGCCTCCTTCACATTAGGAGACGGAGTTAAAGGATAGCATGACAGTTCCTCCTCCGTACCGACTTTGTCATTTTATTTGTTTCAAGAGGGGCATCATCTTTGTGACCATGTTCTGAAAAAGTTTTTAAAAACTATAATTTGAGTATTTCAGCACAAATAGACAGTTATGGTTGACTACAAAATGATAAATTCATTGTTTCATTTGGCATTCTAGTAGCATCAAGTTCTTACAGTTTTTTCTTTATTTCCCTCAACATATTTAGCTCCCAGTCACCATAAACTTCATTATAAAAAGAATAAATGAAGCAATAGTTTCAGTGTGCTGAAAAATCTGCAAAATAAAACAGTCATACTGATGTTAAGACTTAATGCTACAAATGCAAACTGGAATGCTACTGGAAATAATAAATTCTTTTAACTTTTTAAATTTCTAATTTTAAAATCCAGAGCAGAAGCATTGAATCATCAAAACAGCAAAGAGATATTTCTACAACATAGATGTAGTACGTCCACTTCAGGAACCATATCCAGGAATCAGGGTTTTCTACAGGCCATTCTTTAACCCAGTGGTTTTCCACTACAGGAAACAAGACCAAAACAGATGATCAGGGTCCAAATCTATCTCGGGAAATTGCTCTTGTAAGGAGGTAGTACTTATGAAACCACTTCAGGCTGATAATGGGAACGGAACACACTTCTGATTGGTTGAGATTCCCCAGTATTACAATGACCGTTGAGCGTGGGAACAAGAGGGAGAAATCTTGGCCATCACAAATATATATTCTTAGCCCACAACCTCTGATCTTTTGTAAATTAACAATACTGTGAGTAAAAATTAACATAATTATTTACAGTCAATAATAAATTCATGATATTTTAGTAAAAATTTTCATTTTAATTGCTTTAAAAAAAACTACTAAATAACAGGTGAACTTATTCTCATGATAAGTCAGTTGGAGAACCAAAAAACTGTTTGACAGGATCATTAAAAACCTACCAAAAATATTGAGACCTGATTGGATTTACCCACAATCCACGGTGGAGGATTTTGTCTCCAACCAGTAACACTATCCAGCTGCCAACACAGTTACAGTAGTGACTGGATTACAGCGCTTGTTCACTTTCAAAGACTGAAACACTCCAAGGACTGCACTCTAATTAAATGCCCAAGACCTTTGATGCAGTTGACCCAATAGAACTGCAGGCTTGGTGTCAGTCTCAGATGTTTTCCCACACAGACAAGAAAACCATGAACTGCTGCTCTGTTTTAATGCAGGACTGTACCTTGAAGTTGCACACTCTTGATCTGGACTTGAACTTATTTTAGTTATTTGAATTTGATGAAACCAGCTGACTAAGTATACTAAAGGAGAGTCTAGCTTGTTGGGTCTATTCAGGATGAGGTTTGGACTCAGCCAAGGCTGCCCTTTGTTATTATTTAATTTCATAACTTTATAGGCAGAACATCCAGGGTCTTGTGGGTGATGTGGTTCGTCAAACTACAAGCTTAGCATCTTGATGGGGAGCTTTGCAGCTGAGATGAGGATCAGCTGCACTTCCACATCTGAGTCCATGAGGTCCTTCAAGTGGAAGAGGTAAAGTATCTGGGGTCATGTTCAGTATTTAGGGAACGATCAAGACTAACCAGTCTGTTATGGTGACAAGGGAGCTGGAACAACTAAGAGGTGACTTCTAGAGGAGCGACCTGAGGTGGTCCTGGCACACTGTTAGGAGGTGAATTGCTCATGTCCTTGCAGGAAGAGACTCAGGGGTCAACCCAGGACACACTGAAGGGATTATATCTCTAAGCTGGCCTAAGAATGTCTTGGGTTTCCATTAGAGGGGCTGCAGAAACTGGCTGGGGAGAGGACAGTCTTTGCAAAAACTGCTGCCCATGCATGGACCCAGAAAAGCATAAGATGATGAGAAGAGACAAAACCAGTAAGCTGCACAAACCTATAATTAAATCTTCATTGGATGAATAAAATATAAGCTGTAAGACTGAGAACTGACTACAGCTAGAGTCACAGTGACAGCTCAGGCTTGCTTTGGCAGCAAAGGTTACTTATGCATTACTTTGAGTCATACACAGAAACCATGGTGTGTGGGAGAGGGATGCATCTGTTATTGACCAGACAAAAACACCGGCAATGTCCCAGTTAATTCTTGTTAGCAACAAAAGCAGTTTAATTTCGAAACACTTCACGACACATTTAATTAGTCACAAGTAACTCAGAGACGAGTAAACACATTATTTAATTCCATGCTGATGACTTGGTTTGCGGTTAAAAGCTTAAATGTTGCGAGCACAAGTCATTTAACACAGACGGTTACAAATTAAATTTAAACCACCAAAATTTTAACTTCAGTGACAAAAGTGAAAAAAGAGGGAACACAAATAACTCAATTTGTTTCTTGGCCTGCTTTCAAGACTTGGCAGATTATCCAAAAAGCTCCCAAGAACAAGTAAACATAACCCTAGAACCCAAATAGTTGCCAAATTGGTAAAAAAAGGAAACAAAAAAATCATCCAGAGTAATCCGCTGATGGGAAAAATCTAATCTGTTCCTCAAACCTGCTAATTGTCCATTTGGTTACAGATAAACACAAAGGAGCTCTACTCTCATTTAACACCATTTACACAAGTCCACACAGAAAGCTTAGAACTGCTTAACATCAAGAAGAAATTCATAATATCTCAGACAAAATCTAAATTAAATGGGAGTAATAGGTCAAAGTTTGATAAACCCAAAGGCACCAACATATAAAGCTATAGGCGTATCATTATTTTCTCAGAAAACAAAAGAAAACCTAATAAAGTGAGAAACAAAGTGACTTGTTTGAGAGTTTCTTTGAGTCCCAATTAAGTTGTCAGAAATACAAAGAGCAACTAGTTCTGAAACATCCTGGGTGGATGAAACACTAATAGCTGCAGCAAAGTGGAGTAAACACACAGAAACCAGCAAACTTCATTAATTAGGATAAGATTCTGAGCTGACAATGACTACAACATCAAAGTTCACAAAAAAGGAGAGTCTCGTGGAGGTGAAAACAAGCGTTTAGCAGCTTTTTGACATAATGAAACATATGCTGGTAGGTTGGAGTGCAGAGAAACTAAGATGTACAACGAGGAGAGAATAACTCGCGCTCAGCATTTGTTTATTGAAGAACTTTTGAGGTTTCTTAAAGGTTAACATCTTATTTTATTAAGCACTTCAACACGCTTTGCAGTAAATGAACTGCATGCCTGTTCAAAGGCACTTTGTAGAATGCTTTGTCTTTTTATTAAAATATGAAACAAACAAAATTTAAAAGCAAAAGTATGAGATTCAACAAATTAGACATTCTTAAATATTCTCCTATTTGTAAGTCCTCCAGGGTTTTTCATGTTTTTAATTATATGTTGGCACGAACTAAATGAGAACAAACAGTAGGGCTTTATCTCCTAATAAAACCGTTAGTGAGTCATTCAGCTCACTCTGATCAACATCCTCACTTCCCTCAGCATCCTCAGCTCCCTCATCACTACAGCTACTCGATGCTAATCCTTACTTTTTTTTTGGCAAACACTCATCATCATTTGGTTTTCTGAATTTGTTCCAATTCCCCGTAGATCTATCCCACTGCACCTGAACTAAACACAATATAAAAACTCACTGAATGAAGTTAATCTGCACAAATTTTTAGTTGCAGTTTAATACTAGTGACTTTTTTTTAACAAAAACATGAATTTTTGCAGAACACAATCATTACTAATGATTGTTTTTAATAGACAGGTGAATAATTGTTATCCTCTTCCAACATAAAATAAATTGTTTTAGTTTTTGAGTTGGTTTCACCAATTTGTCATACTTTGCAGTCTGTCGGCCATCTTGATTTGTAGGAATGTCTTGTGCACTTACACTGACTGACCACTAGTGGTTGGCAATGTATGAAGTAACACTGACCAATGCAGTGGCTTATGTATACCATCATTATTAACGCATCGTGAGAAAACGGGTTTTGAGCAACTTTTTGACTCTAGTGAGGATTATGAGTTGGAAGGTGTAACCAAATAATACGCTATAACCTCTGACCCCTGTGACCATCACAAACAATAATCCATCTTTTTCCCAATAACTTGGATTACAATGACTCTTTTATTATGTTTTAACCTGAATCAGGATTCCTACAGGTGTCCAGGTGTCCACTTCCCAGATGACCTCAACTGGACTCTCTTATAAACCTAAGACTCTCTTAATAATAAATTCAGATTCTAAAGTGTTCCCTTTCTTGTGACACTGCTGGTCTAATCTTGTTTACATTTGAAGTGTTTCACAGTGTTCCAGCTCCAAGGACTTTTCACTAACACATTCAAACGGTGTTATAATGTGTTTCTCCTGTTTCAGGATTATTTTATATCAACCTTAAATCATCTGGTTTTCTACATTTTTACTTCGCTAAAGGTTAAAGCAATAATTATTATTTGGAACAATTCAGTAATTAAGCACTGCGACTTTAAAGACCTGGATCACGTGTTTGTTAAAACCCTCTCCGATTGGCCCACGTTACACACAGTTCCTTCAACAGACATGTCACGTCTGACACACGTCGGTTCTCATTCAGCCAGTGACGAGAAGAGACGCTCACCGTTTTTCTCCGCTACACGGTGTGCTCAAAGTTGCCGGCCTACCCCTGTTTGGGTCTCAAACCCCGTTTAAAGCCGATGTTCTCTTCCCTTGAAGCCAGACACCACCTGTCTGCTTCTCCTCACCCAAAATGGAGAAGAAAACTCCAGCTGGTGCTGCCGATCAGAAATGGAGCTACTAATCCGCATCCAAGGACGATCTCCGTGGCCCACGGCGGTCCCTGACCTCCACAGGCGTCCGACCCGGACCGAGGGGGAATCTTCCACCTCCACGCCGTCCCATCTGACTCTCCGACGGGTTCAATCCCGGAGCGGCTACAGTAAGAACTCCACATTCTGGTAACACGAGGCCTACTTTGATAAGTACAACTCCACACGTAACTTATCACACCAAAGTAGCTCTCCCTTTCTCCCTCAGTAACTAAAACTCCCTTTTAAGGTAAACGCCCTGGTCTTAAAACCATCGTGAGGCTCAGGTTGTTAAACTCAAACTAAGATCAACTTAGAACACCTTACCACCGTGCTAAGAATGCTAAACCACTGCTACCTCTCTGCTAATCTGTTTGTACTGTCGTCAGTCTTTTTATAATAAATCCTGTAAAGTCTTATCCCTGACTCAGACTTCAATTCATCAATATCAAGATACGTAATCTACTCCCTGTGACATCTGACAGAACCTAGAAAGTTCCTGTGAAATACTAGTAAGTGAAGGCGTCAGAGCAAACTCTCTTTATAAGACCGACAAAACGAAGCTAGATTTTACATAAGTGTGCAGCATCAACTTAGAGAATTTATAACGCTACAAAGGCAATTTTACAAAGGAAAAAACAAACAAAATACCTTTCCTTTTCTCTGGTTTATGTAGTGGTTTTATAATTCTATCATGTTGTGGAAACACATTTTCCGACTGACTGAAAACTGAAATTGACAAATTTTAGTTTACAGTTGAGTCAAACTGACTTCTTGACAAAACTTCATGTGAAAAACTTGTCTTCATATGAAAGTGTCAATGAGTCAAACAAGGACAGTTGGATGCTGAATAAATGACTGATAGCAGCAAAGAGAAAAGCCTCGTTTAAAATATTTTCAAGGAAAAAGGTTGCTCAAAAAACCGGGGATAAAAACGTTTGTGCACAATCAAGATAATATAATCACCCCTATATTGTGTATGCTCTTTTTTCTTCTAGTGGGTGTGCTGTCTGGTGTTAAAATAGTCAGTTATTCATTTAGATCCATTGGTTTGCAGAATTAAGCTTCTAATATGCAAATCTGCAATATTTTTGATAAATCGTATAAATGTAGGTCAAATAAAGTTCATGGGATTTGGAGAGTCAGGTCATTGGGTTGTTTGAATATCCTATTTTTTTAAATGAACATTTAGTTGTACAGTTTCACCAGCAAACAAGTATTCCATGTTTTTATTTTAAAGGGATAATATGCAGTTTTGCTTGTTTTGATTTCTGATAATGTTAAATGAATATGAAGAGATTTTGAGAGCTAGCAGAGAAAACGTCATTTTAACACGCATCACATCCTGTTTAAAAAGTCACCCTCAGAATGACTCTTTGACCTTTTTTTTTCCAGCAGAGAAGATACAGTATGTGGTTTAATCAGCTATGAATAGAATGTGATAGGGATAAATTACATCATATAAATGATGTACTTAGCCCAGTGGCCTTGTCTGAGGTGACTTCTCATTTTACGCAGTGCTTATGTTAAAGAAAACTGTGGTTTAAGTGAGGATGGAGTCCAAACCACAGAGAGAGATCAGACTTTCAACCACTTTATTGACCAGTGTCCCAGACTGGTGATGCAGAACGCTGGAGAAACTAAACAAAACATTAGCTCTATAATGTGATATGTACAGTAGAGTGGGTCTTTATGCAACCATAAATCGTATCTTACACGTTTTGTTTGTCACAAATATTTGCACAATGTGTGAGGGGATGAATCAGGAAAAAGTACAATTTCTCATATGAAAACTGACTGAATACAAACAGGGGATGCCTAAGAACACTTTTGGTTTTTTACTTTTAGTAGTGTGATGAAAGCCAAAGCAGAGTAATTATAGAGAAAACATAAAAAGAGTAAATGATAGTCTGCAACTGGAATTGTAACAAAATGTTGGTTTGCAAAACTTTCCAAAGAAAAAACATGACTTTACAAGTTGTTGCGCCAACACTGAGTGGAGAGAAAATGATATTTAAGTTTTTTCACCAAAACAAAACCGGTAAAGTCCCACTGAGAGTCACTGTCAGCCGTTCAGGAAGCTTTGGTTGACATTGCAGCCTAGATGAAATATAAAATGCGTATTTTTACAAGTCTCATTAAAGTACAAAAAAAAAAAAAAAATTCATTCATAAAATCTAATTTCTCACATGGTTGATCAGAAGCCCCTGGGAGTCAGAACTTTAGTTATTATGGATGCACCGATACCACTTTTTTTTTTCAAACCGATACGATACCGATACTTGAATCTGAGTACTTGCCGATACTGAGTACTGATACTGATTCTTCTACCGCACAAAAAAAAAAATGCGATGAATTAGAAGACAGGTTCTATTTTCTTCTTTTTTCGGTTACCTTTAACAAGTACGAGTATATGTTATCGGTATCAGTCCAATACCGATGTCGGTATCGGTGCATCCCTATTTTTTTGGTTTGAATTGCAAAGTACTGAGTTACAGAAGCATTTTCTACAAAAATACTTCATTTCAGGGGCCGAATGAGGGATAGACTTTTTATATGATGCTTTGACTTAAAAAAAAAAACACAAAAACAAAACCTGGTCCTCCAGTCATTTTCTTGGTTGCTATGGATACACATGGCTCGTGACACATCAGGAGTCGAGGACTTTGGCCTAAAGTCTCATTTTGTCTGTTTCTGTTTTAAAAACTTTTAATAAAAGTCTGTCAGATTACGCTGTAAGTGGAGACAGATTCTGACACGTGTTGAAAACCGATGTCAAGGTGTTGTGAGCCGCCATTTCTGTGTGGGGATGTGGGCGTGTGAACCGCATGCCCTTTTTCTTTCTAATCAAAACTTGTCAGTTATGATCAAAAGCAGGTAGAGGTTGGAAAGATGGCCAGAGACAAACAACCTCACACACACACACTTACAGCTAAGGTCAATCTACAGTCTCCAGATGACCTCACATGAATGAGGATAACCCTGAAGAAATGCACGTGTGCATGAGGAGAGCACGCAAACGCCACACGGAAAGGCCAAGACATGAACCTGTAAGCTTTATAATGTCAAGGAACAAGGGCAAACAGACCAATAAGTTCATGCTGAATAGTTAAAATAATCTTTTATTCAGCAATTTCTCTTAAACAAACAGCTAATTTGTAGTTACCCACCAGCATGAAATAACAGATGACTTCTAAACAGAAAAGCAATTATTCCATCATTAGACAGCTACTGTAGTAATTAAATCAAGCAGCCCTCATGAAAGAATCTTTTACATTTTCTGTCATTTTTATTTCTCTGGTCTAGCTCATCCTCAGCCAATCGACTGCGTCTCGAGCTGCGTGCAGTGGTTGAAGCTCGCTCCCAACACGCTACGTAGAAAACCGGCTGCTCATTATGGCTTCAAAATTGAGTTCAATTCTGTGTGATCTATTAATCTAATCTGTGCCTTTGCCCATCCACAGTCACTCTCTTTTCATTAAGAAGAACAATGGCCTGATACCACTGAATTCATTACATGCAATCAAAGGCAGATCCTTGGGGCCTTTTTAATTCGCTTTCAATATTAACATTACCTCTATTATTAATACACTTAAATAGACGGCTGCTGTGACGTTGCGTATCGCTGAATTGAAATAATAATCCAATCTTTTGGCAGGTGCCGTTTCCTCACTGGAGGCAATCATCGGTTCTCTGAATAGACTAAAACTTTCAGATGAGTGTGTCACAGCTGACATTTTAGATATGGAACAGAAAATTATATTGTGTGACATTTGTGTACCATATAGTAATGAAGTTAATAAGAAACCAGATGAACATTTATGGCTTAATTATGTAACACAAGTCACGTATAGACCATCTGGCAGCCATGCAGGCCCCACATCGCCGTCTCACTGGTCCTCCTCAGATTTAGGCACGAGTCAATGAGGCAAAACATGCTGGTGCTTTGTGTAGCCATATGTCTTTATCAACAAGATGAAATATAAATGAAAATATTTATATCCATTTTCTAAACTGCTTCATCCAGTAAGAGTTGTGGGGAGATGGTGTCTATCTCCAGCAGTCATGGGGGGAGAGGCGGGGAAGTCTAGATCCTTATCTTTGCATCCCAATAAATCAAATTAATTAAATAAACAGCTTAAAATGATCTTGAGTTTCTTTATTATGTTTAAAAAATTAAATTTTTGGAAAATGAGATTGATTAATCCAGAATTATTTGGGGAATAAACAAGAAAAGCATGTAGCAAAACTTCAAACATCTAAAGGCCGGTTCACACAGCAGGATTTTCAAATTGTCGGCCGGTTTTAAATCCTAAGAGACCGCACACGTGGCGAGAAATGTTCCTTTAAAAATGGCGGACACTGATCGTCCTGATCCTACAGTGTGTGTGGTGGGATCAGACACGAACCGATTTCACACACAAACATTCCCAGATCAGATGTGAAATCTCGCAGAACTTCACCAGATCAAACGTGATTTCGGAGTAAACAAAAATGAAAGCTTTTATTTTTATTAAAGAATAATGAACGGGAGGTGTTTTGGGCATGTCCTGACGGCAGGAGGCCCCCAGGTCAACCCAGGACCAGCTGGAGGAAATGCATCTCCAGGTTGACCGGGGAACGCCTGGGCGTCCCAACTGAGGAACTGGCGAACTTGGCCGAGGAGAGGATGACCTGGGATGCCCGGCTGCCCCCCGGACCCGGATAAGGGCGAGGTGAGGATAATGAACTTGTGACAGTTTTTAAAAATCCGAGCAGCTGTTTTGATGAGATTCTTTTTGCTCCATGCAGCAGAGTCTGTCAACTCGCTCTCTGATTGGATACACGTTGATCTCCACAGGCAGATTCTCGGGGGTCACCTCACACGCTGCGATATCGGGTCTAGGCAATCCAACATGTTTGCACAGATTTTCAATCGGAGCGGTTCTGACGGTGTTCCGAGCGGTCCAGAACGCTCTTAACCCTCCATGAGAGAGGAATATTTGATAAGATTATCTTTAGAGATCAGGCGATTGTCGTCGGAGGAGAATCGGGGCAAAAAATCGGGTTAAAAATCCTGCAGTGTGAACTGGCCTTAACCAGTAAGAGGCAAACAGGTGACAGGTGTGAAAACCCAAATCAGGCAGGAGAAACAGGCTGGGCATGAACAGGAGGTGACAGTAAACCAACAGAGAGACAAATCTTAGAAAGTAAACACTTTTTTTATATATCCATCCTCTTGGACAGATACAGTAGATGTCACAATGTCTCCTACCACCTTTATGCAGATGACATTCAGCTGTACTGCTCCTTCAAGGACTCAGAGTTCTACAAACTGTCTGAACTACTGGAGTGTCTGTCAGCTATTACTAACTGGTTAGAAAATAACTTCCTTCAGTTAAACCCTGAAAAGACTGAATGTCTGATTGTTGCCCCTGATAGGACGGCCCCTCTGATCAGTCAAGAGATTGGACATTTAAGTTCTGCTGTCAAGACAAACTTGAGGATTCTGGGTATTTTTGACCAATCAATGTCTCTTCAAGGTCACTCAGAACAGCTGGTCAGAAACAGTTTTTATCACCTGGGAAATCTTTCCAAACTGAGAACAAAACCTGAACAGGAAATGGTTCTTCATGCTTTCACCTCCCGTCTAGATGACTGTACCAGACTTTTCACATGTTTGAACCAAAAAGCCCTTTATGGCCTTCAGCTGGTCCAGAACTCTGCAGCGAGGCTCCTCACTGGAGCAAACAGAAAAGATCACATCACTCCTATTCTGAGGTCTCTGCACTGGTTACCTGTTAAATGTAGAGTTCATTTTAAAATCCTGACTCTAACTTTCAGGGCCCTACATGGTCAAGCTCCTCTTTATGTTACTGAACTGATAAAGCCGTACGCTCCAACCCGAGCTCTCAGGTCCACAGACCAGAACCTCCTAACAGTTCCAAGGACCAGATTTAAAAGTCGAGGCGATCCAGTCTGTTGAGCTTCAACTTTGGAATGAACTTCCTTTAGTTTTACGCTGTAATGACAGTCTGGACACCTTTAAAAAGCAGCTGAAAACTGCTTTTAATTAACTTTGTTTTAATAGTTTTTTATTTTATCTCTATGCTTTTAGTTCTTTGTCTTTTAATCATGTTTTAATTCAAATGGGGATTTTTTGTGAAGCACTTTGATTTGTTTCTATGAAAGGTGCTACATGAATAAACTTTACTTACTTACACAATCAAACCACAAGAACACTAAAGCGCAAAAATGATGCACATTTTTTGTGTGCAAGTGGTTGAAAAACAGCTCAGTTTCTTCTCTAAACATTTTCCAAACTACCCAGAATTCCTAACCTGATTCAAACATTCTTTTTGGCTTCTATTAGGCGTGAAAATGACCTACAGTTGATCCTATGAAGACTGTCAACACATTACATCTTACATAACTTCACTTTGCTGTTCTCAGATTCAAAACCGGAATAGACATGATGGTTATCAGAATGATCAGGTCGTTTGATTGCTTTAATTACCTTTAAAGGACCACAGCCAGAGTACATTTGATTTCCTGATTGGACTAGCAAAGAGATCTCCTCTGGGACTTTAGAGCTGATTAAATGTCATTTAAATGATCTAAATCAAAATGAGTGAGTCAAAGGAGCAACCTGAACTGGTTTTTGCGTTAAATAAAGGTGATAATATGGTCTTAGTCGGACAAAAGGTCTGTTTTTGTCTTAAAGTTTGCTTGAACATGAAGGAAATTCCACCTTAAACCACCTAAAAGACTTTCTTTAAAAGTGGTCTTGATAAGTTATTTAATTAATTTTATCATCAAATTAAATCAAGTATTATATAGAAAGCTAAACTCAGCGAATACATGTATTTTTTAAACTAATTTGAATGGGCATTTTAATGCATTTTCTTACCAACAAACACATTTAGATCAAGCATTATAGAAATTAAGGATCTAAAATTTACATATTTGTCCCTTTGAAGAAGGGTGAGCCTCTGATAACTCTTAATAACTTGATAACTCTTTACCAGTTTGCTGGTGAAGGTTCTCAGTCATCCAGGTCATGGTAATAGGTTAATAGTTTACAGTTTGTCATCTTGACCCCCCCCCCTCCCCCCCCTCCCCATACACACTCCAGTTGGACTTCACAATGTTCCTCGGATGAGAAGCAAAACGTCTTCAGAGAACAAAAGAAGTTCAGTTGCCTTTTATTCAAACCTTTTTTGGATCGTTTAACCGTTTTTCCATGTTTTCCATGTCAATCTGTGCACTGTGTGGTAACAAGTCCTGCCTTTTGGCCTTTATGGAGTTGAATAAATAGTTAAAATTAAAACGTGAATATCCAACAGCAGTTTAAGACCTACAAGAATCAATAAAAGTCAAATTGAACAATTTGAATTCTTTTTAAAACTGAAAAATGTCTCATTTGTTTAAATGGAGGAGGCGGAGCTTAAAAGTTATATTGAAATCAAACTCTACACTGTAAAAAAAACAAATGTAATTTTTACAGTAAAAAAACTGGCAGTTGTGGTTGCCAGAAAAATTCAGTAAAAAATCCTGTGAACCGTAAACATTTTTACCGAACAAACCGTGTTTACCACAGTGATACAGACGCCTTGGAGCTACAGATGGAAAGGCTCTGTCTCCTTTGGCTTTTCATCTGTATTATTTCATCTAATTATGATTTGTTCAGTAAACTTTTTTACATGTGCACAGTGTTTTTTACGGAATTATTCTGGCAACCACAGCTGCCAGTTTTTTTTACTTTAAAATTTACCTTTTTTTTTTTTTTACAGTGTAGGTAGACTTGTTTTGCTTTGGCTTCAGTTATCCTGGATGTTTAGAATCTATTAGCTTGTTGATCTATTTATGTATTTTACTACATGTGTTTTCTTTACTTTTTTCTGCACTGTTTATATAAAGCAGCATTGTTTCTTTTTAAGTAAAATAAATTTAATTCATCCACATTATTAGTTTTTAAACAATTTATTGTGTATATAAATACATATATATACGAAAACAAAGTCTGTTTTATAAACTAAATGTGAGATACTTTCAAATACTCTTTAACACTGCGGCGTGTTTTCTTGTATTTATAGAATTTATTTTAAATATAAACAACTGTTTATTCCTAAGAGTATCTCATCAAATCTGCTTTAGTTATCCTTGATAATTAGCCAACAAATAGTCATGTTGATGAGATTATTCCCATGATGTTATGTGTTAAATGAAATTGGTTTGAATGTTTTTGGTTTTCTTTTAAATTATTCATGTCGTCTCTGCATAAAATTATTGGGAAAAATGTTCAGGAATGTCATAAATCTGCATGAGGTATATGTACATATTTAGTATGTTTATCATTTCTAGTTATAGTGCACATACATCTCTTAAAGTGGTTGAAAAAACAAAGAAAATTCTGCAAAATTAAGCTCTAAAAATAAGAAGGTGCAATTAAAAGGAGAATCTTAAAAGGAGAATCTTAAAAGCATTTCTCTGAGCAGACGTTTAGCTGGACACAATGAATCAGACCTGAGACTCACGAGTCACATTGTGCCAGATGGAGTCACTGACAGGCCCTTACAACCACACAGTGAGTGATACACAAGTAAACACACAAACGGACGAGATAAACAAAATAATAAATTCTCTTTGGAAACGTCACCTGATCTCAGAATATAAAGCCAGGTCAAGGAGAGCTGTTTCCCTCATTTCATCACCTCAGGACAGACGCAGCCCGTTATTCTAAAAAGGCACTGATGCAGTGGATATGAGTTCATAATGAAACTCCAGAAGCTGTGAAGCAATGGAAACAAAGAACACGGCTGTCATGGTTGACCAGCTCATGAACCTTTGGCTAAGCTGCTCCAGAGAAACATCACTTTCTGCTCATTTCTCTGCAACAGTTTTATTTATTTGGGTTTGTGAACAAATGCATGAGAATGAGGGCTCATGACCATTTTTAGCTTTTAATAATATAAACGCCAAATGTGTTTCTAGATCTTGAGAGAATATAAGAGACGGACTTCAAACAGAGGTCATTTATTCCTGATTCATTGGTTTAAAAATGGATGCAGTTTCAATGCGACTGATGATAAATGGTTTGGGGGAAATAGGTCCAACATTTCCTCAGCAACTGAATGATGAAAGAGGTACAATTTGTTCCAGTTTTTCTTTTTAGTTTTGTCACTTTGACAGTTATAAATCAGTACTTTTACAACAGCAAGGTCAAACACCTGTTAGCCAAAAACTTGACGTTTTAAACAAATAATGAAAAGGACAAAAGAGACGAGCAGAAATATAAAAGAATCCATCAAAACCTGACAGAACCTAAGAGGTGTATCATATTTCAGTTGATCCATCAGATTAAACTTTGCTTCTAACTCCTGTTTTTTTTGTCAAACAGATGAAAGCGTGACATCGGAGTTCATAACCTCCACCAGGAAGCACAGGGGATGACCAGCGATGGTTTTGTGGTGTTTGGCTGCAGGCGAGGATGGTGATCTTGAACCGACGAGGATATCACTGTCTGGCAGCGATGCACTCCGTCTTCTGAAACTCGTTTGATAAGTTACAACTTTGTCATGCAGCAAGACAAGTGACCCCAAGCACACCTGAAGGCTATAAACAATATTTGAAGGCAGGAAAAAAATCCAATTCAGTGGGTTATTCAGGCTCCGCCCAAGTCAACAAACCGCTCTGGAAATGTTTACAACTGGAGAGCAAGCCGAGTTCAAGAAAACAATGTTGGGTATAATTTTATGAATGATAAATCTAATGTCTGACACTGACGTTTGACATGATTTGTTCACAGAATTGTTAAAAAGAAAAAAAATGTGATGTGAGAGACATTTTGCATCAATCGGTTCTTTGATTCTGCTTCTGACAGCCTGGACATTTATTCTGAAGCCTATCCAAACACTAATGATTTATTGAAATATTCTCTTCCTCTGACGTGCAGCTTAGAAGGAGGGTCTGAGTCTCTGTAAATTCAAAAGAAAAGCAACATTTTTCATTCATGCACTTTGGTCACTGTATATGCTTTCTTTGCAAGATTCTGACTAAATATCTGCAAGTGATTGTCAAGTTATTGAATGTTTGTCCTAATTAGATTGAATCTAAGGAGAATTCTCACAACACTACAAAAATGAGTTGAATAGCTTTTAAAATGCCCAAAGAAAAACTAATTCATTCACTAAGATCAAAGCCAAAGGTGGTTTTGGATTCCAGGTGTTGTAAAATAAGACCATGTTGCTAAATTTTGATGGTTGTGCAGCATTTTGTAGTTAAAGGGTTTACTTGTTTATTTAACATGTTTTCAGTGTTCTCTAGTCTAAATTAATGCCTTTTGGGTCATTTTTATGATGCTTTTATTCTCTGATGCAGAAGTTTGTTGATGCAGAGTTGTGCTTGAAACAGGATTCTTCCTTATTATTAATGATATGCAAACTCCTTGCTTCTGATTGGATAACACAAATGTCACTACCCCGCCTCCTTATTCAGATTACTGCATCACATCCAAATGTCATACGGGACTTACGTTTTTGATCCATTAACTCATTAACTGCCAGCCGTTTCAAACATTTCAATAGGAAAATTAAAAAATTGACATAATCCCGGCCTGGGACCACCTCTGATATGGAGACGGTGTCTTAAACCTCTATGCTGCAGCTCAGTTGTCATGATTTTGTTCTGTTATGAACATTACGTTTCATGTAACATGAGTCAGGATCTCGAAAAATCTGCATCGCTTACGATTTTGTGGGCCAGTTCACTTTAAGAACATTCGTGCATGTAAATTTAAATAAAATCATATATTTTTTGGGGCCCCCAGACATCCCCCTTGGCTTAAGCCATATCTAGCCTGTGCATTTTCCAGGCCTGCCTGTGGGGCGGGCGTGAGCAAAGATAGGCGAGACCAGGAATGCAAATTTGCAGAGTGATGTAGATCTGCAACAGGGTATCTGCAGGTTCAAGGAAGCCAAATTTAAGACTTTTTAAGACCTGTTTTAAGGCAGCTTTGATCAAATTTAAGACCTTACATTCACGGAATGAGAAAGGGGATGTGACCACCTTACAAATAGTTCTGACTAAACCTTTACTGGAAGTGAAAGTGCAAAAAAATAAACATCAAGATAATTGATCTGCATTATATCTTACCGAAGTGTATTGCACTCACCTGAAAATAATTTTAAAAAGCTCCTTTTTACTGAATTAACGAGATAATAACAGCCTTAAGTGACCTAGACCCTAGAGGTCTGGTGTACTGCTGAGTTTCAGATCTTCGTAACCCAGAAATCATAGGGGCCCTAGAAATTTAGGACCTTTGGACACTGAATTTAAGGATTTTTAAAATCATTTTTAATGATATTTAAGGCTTTAATTTGGGAAATGCAAATTTACGACCTTTTAAGGCTTTTTAAGGACCCTGTGCAAGGTTTTTCAAATTCTAGCATTTCCAACCTCTATTTTCTATAAGAAGCTAAAGCTGGAGATTCATGTAGAAAACTGTTTTCATGTTCAGCCTGCATGAAAAGCTCAGACTGACTAAAAATAAAAAATGTCTTTTTTAGTAAACCACACCTTTACTTTGTGTGAAATTAGTGGAAACACTGGATTTTTAAACAAGTGTTGGATTATTTAACAGGAAAGGACAAAACATTCAGATCTAGGGTTTTTGTACACCTATCTTGTGTTTTTTCCACTTATTTTATGAAATAAATGTATTAATTGGAAAACTTGTAACAAATAGATACATTTCAATTCCTGCGTATATATTATTATGTTTGTCTATTATGATACAATTTTCAGTTTCTGCAGAGTTTCACCTTTACTCCAGCTTCTTATCCACTCACAATTTAAATGAGCCAGACTCAAATTTCTGCACATAGTATATCTTCAGAACAGATGGAAGTGAGTTAGATTCAGCACCACAAGGGGTAGAGTAATGTACATTGCTTCAGGCAAGCCACAGGTTTCTTGACAGTTATGAGGCCCTAATAGCCAATGTGCAGCAAAGGAGGATGTTGACAGTCCCGGAGGAAGGGACGGAGAGAGGAAGGGTAGGCTGAAGACTGAGATGGCAGCTGCATAATGAGAGGGGAGACAGTAGGAGAGCTCACAACGGTGGCCGGGAGAAGACTCTTTGTGGTAGTCAAGTTTCCACTAAGTTGTTGGCATAAACTCCCCGTGTTTTATTACTCCTCTCTGCATCTGTCTGTTGGTGTCATGATAATAATTTCTGGAGGAAATGCAGTGTAAAATGTGATAGTTCACAGTTGGATTGAAGAAATTGAGTAATAAATCTGTTGAGACACACAGTTCTACAATAAAACAAAAACTGCTTTCTTGTATTTTCTTCTCTTTTAACATTTAATATGCATTTTTTAAATAAATAGCAACCGTATGAAATGCATTTTTTAGTTTTTAGTTTTAATTTTAGCATTCTAGTCACCCTGTATTATAAGATTAGGAAATTCTCTCAACCTTCTGACACATTTTAAAAGATAATTTTAGCAACAGAATGTAAAATATACATAAAACAATTTACTTTTATAATGTAATAAACACTCATTAGGGGTTCAACATAAAACACCCAATAGCATTATAGTGGAAAAATCACATCAAATCAGATTTAATCTAATTTCCTAACTTTGTTATAAAATCAATAAATGACTGATAGGTGCATTGGAAGAAAAGTTAAATTAGATATAGACCAAATATTGTATTATATGCATGTTCTTTAAATGGAAATCAGTAATCAGAATTCCTGCAATTATAACATGCACTTTTTGATGATCAATTTGTTTTTGAAGTGATCTTTTTAGGTGTCTTTCTGTAGGAAGGTTGTGACCTATGACCATCTAAAGCCCTTTGAAAAGCTTCAGTTTGAAGAAACTGACTGCTAGTTGCAATCTGGTCATTTATAAAGTGTCTAAAAACAACTTCAACCTCAGAAAGTTCAGAGCAGATTATGCGAATGTTACATTTTTATTTGTATTCTTTAATTGGCAGAAAAGTAATATTTTATTATTTTAAAAAATAGGCCAGAAAAGGGTTGGGAGAGAGGTCCTGCCTCAAGTGGAGGAGTTTAAGTATCTCGGGGTCTTGTTCACGAGTGACGGAAGGAGGGAGAACAACAGGCGGATTGGGGCAGCGTCTGCAGTGATGGATGCTAAACCGGTCTATTGTGAAGAAAGAGCTGAGCCGGAAAGCAAGGCTCTTTATTTACTAGTCGATCTACCTCCCAATCCTCACCTATGGTCAAGTGGATACAAGCGGCTAAAATGAGTTTTCTTTTCAGGGTGGCCGGGCTCAGCCTTAGGCATAGGGTAAGAAGCTCGGACATCCAGGAGGGACTCGGAGTAGAGCCACTGCTCCTCCATATCAAGAGGAGCCAGTTGAGGTGGTTCGGTCATCTGGTTAGGACGCCGTCCCCATGCAGGGAGGTGTTTCAGGCATGTCCTGCTGAGAGGAGGCCCCCAGGTCGACCCAGGACAAGCTGGAGAAAGTACATTTTCAATCTGGCCAGGGTCTGGCTCTGGGTCTGGGACTCCCTAATGGAGATGCTGCCCCCGCGACCCGGACCCAGATAGGCAGAGGAAGACCGGATGAGATGCAAATTATTCATTCAACATTCAAGCCAGATGAGCTACAGATACAGAAGCTACATAATTTTGTGTAAATATTCATGAAATGTGGTGTAAAAAAATAGCAAAATAACAAAAAACAGCTTTGAAGTTTTGGAGATTAGATTTGTTGTCGTAGAAACAACACATATGGCCACATTAGCTCACCTAAATACAGAAATAACTTCATTTCTTTGTATTCACTATGTGACCAAACTATCTAGAAATCCAACGATTTTCTATTGGCTAAAACTAAATTGCTGCACATAGCAAGCAAGCACTGCCCAACTAAAATGTTCATTGGGCGAAAAACAAATCCAACTTGACAACTTCTCCGCTGAACATTTGTGCAGAAAACATTTATCTGGAATGAATTATTGAGCAGAAACGGCTGCAGACATGCTGAGCTTCATATCATCAAAAGAACTCATTTTGAGTGGACAGTTTAAAAATTGTGGGAAAATAAATAAATGATTTTTAAACAACTGCCTTTTTTTGTTATTTCTACTCTCAGGTCACTTTGACGAGTCTCTCCCAACAAGTTTATAAAAACATTTTAAAGTCGAGCATTAGAATAAACTAAAGTTGTGATTCAAAGCAAATCACAAGTTTTTTTCATTGCAGGAGGTCTTTAAATAAACAGAAAATTGCAAATATGTAGTCAAATTCCTAGAAAACGTGCCTCTAAAGCTCTGGACGGAGGCTGAGCCGTCCGCCCCCCCACTGAGAGCTGCTAATTAGAGTTTTGGAGTCCTGGATGTGTTTAAGACCCCCAGCGCTTTGAGATGACTTGTGTTGTGAACTGTGCTCATTTAACATTTTAGATGAAGTTTTAATATTTTTTTTCTCATAAAGTAACTCTATTATTAGACAGTCGATAGCTCCTCCCACATTCAGTCACCCAGCCCTGATTTAGTCCCTTAGCATCCTGTCATCATGGAATCCAGCCCAGTTGTCAATCATTAGACAGACAAAGAGTCTAAATCAATAAATAACATCAATAATTTTATACTTTTAAGAGTTTTACAAATTTATATAAAAAACTAATAAAAAAATATTTAAAAAGCTAAAAAAATATTTTAAAATATTTATAGTAAAAATCATTTAAAAAATATTTTAAAACATTTATATAAAAACTAATAAAAATTATATTTAAAAAGCAAATAAATAAAAAATTATAGTAAAAAATCATTTAAAAAATCCCCTCCGCAGAATCGCCACCTTATCGTGGTGGAGAGGTTTGCGCACCCCCATGGTCCTGAAACTGTCTTGCCTGGGTTTCCAGCCCCTGTTAGGGTCTCCATGGCAACATGGCCTCAGGTGAGGGGTCAGACTAAGAGCGATTCAAACACCTGGAGGACCACACCTGTAATGTGGAGACAGGGTGGACCTTCTGGAGCTACCTGTAGATTTATAGCTTCTCATATTTGCTTTATCTCCTCAGGTCAGAGCAAAAAGCAACAGGCACTGGTAACGGTACTCTCAGTGATGGGACGGGGTTCGATTCCCTGCAGTGCCAGCCTCCAATAGAGATAAAATGTATAAAACATACAAATAAAATTCACATTAATAGGTTTATAAAATAAAACGCAGTTCACAGGAGTTTATTTTGGTTTAGCTGTAATTTTTTTTATTTATAAAATTTAAAGAAAAATGAAGTTACAAAAAAATATAGTATTTTAGTTAGTAATACACTTAACTATTCCCTGACTGAATCATGGCGGCTGTTGACAGCATTCACAGCTCTAAGGTGGGCTGCAGGATTCTCACATTCGTGAGTTTTAATGGACGCAAACACAAAAGTGAAATGATCAACCAAGATAAAAGTGTCACCCAGGCCTTCTATGTTACCTTTTGGAACAATGAGTGAAATAATGAATTCATCCCAGACTTCATTTTATATCCATTAACAGAGTCCTTCCGTCGCCCGAGACTCCATATCAATTTATTGGATTGTTTAATGTAATCATGCATAATGCAGGAGGATTAATTGGAAATGGCTGCACCAAGAAGGAACATTAATGGCTACTTAGAATCAAAAGAGGATTTGTTAAATGGTCCTTCAGTCTTGAGGTACCAGTAAATTAATTCAGGGGATGAAAGAGGCATTTTTGGAGGGTACAGTACCTACTGGAAGATTAATACGCCGTCTGTTTTTCTTGCCTGGAGATGACTGGATCCAGCTGCTGCAGATACTTGAGAAAGTTGATAAATAGTGCAAATAATGAACCTATGAGCTCATGAGCCCTGGATGGTAAAATTGGCGACTACAGAAGCCTGGAGCTTATTGCTTTTCACAGTAAATGAAAGTGATGACACAATAATCTCAATCTTGATCTGAACTGCTTGGTGAAAATTAAAAGGAAAACTTTTCCAAATAGGAAAACCTGAATTTCTGCTAAAGTAAACATGATTTATGTCATTGCATAAAAAGGTAAAGTCTAAGAAACGTGCTGGAAAACCTGCAGCAGATGCCAGAGTGTAATTTAATACATTTTCTAATTCATTATTACATTTTGAAGGGTGATTATATGAAATTAAATTTTAGACTAAAATTATACAGCATATGGCTCAGTAGAAACAGTTTATTACCTTCATAGTCACATCGTATTTTAGTCTTCACATGATTATAAAATCCTCATAGTTATAGTAGGCAATAGCAGGATGTATAACACTTTTTTATAATATTTTTGTTTTTGTGTTTAGCTTTTGCAAAACTCACATTTGTTGTGCACAATGCATAATCACTGAAGCACCCTTAGTTTTGTTCATTTGTATGCACGTTAAAGATCAAAACAGGCATTTCAGTTAGACATAGTGTGTGACTTTTATTAGTGGTGCATTTTATAATGTAGATAAGGTTTGAAAAGGGAAAAAAAATGAATGCAAGAAGCATTTCCTGCAGAGATTTTGGCCCTAATAGTTGAGAAGACCTCAGCCTTCTTTGAGCTCTATTGCTTGCTTTACAGTCTAAACATTAAGGTTTCAGCAGAAATTTGTTTGACCTTTACATGCATGAATGTTATAACTTTTAGTAGTTTTTACACAATCCCAGTTTAACTTTATGAATTTTGGACCCGTTTCCACAGAATGTTCCACACTAATGCAGTGGCTTCACTGACACTCTGCAAAAGTTTCTTTATAATTAGCATCAATATGGCAGAAACCAACATCTTCAGGATAAATAATTTTGCTAAGAGAAAAAACAAGTTGCATCTATTTATTTTAAATTCCATGCTAAAATCTGCAGATTAGTTATGAGCATTTATCTTGATCAAGGATATTATCTGTGAATCAAAGGATGCAGCGTTTGCCTGAAGTCAGTCAGCAGACTTTGACAAAGAGATGATTACATGTGAGTGAAACCGAGTCTGTCAGTGAGGGATCTCAGTTCAAGGAGAAAAAAAACATGCAGATTTAATTACAAAGGTTAAGGTCACAGTGAAAAACAAAAAAAGGCAGAATAATAGAAGAGAAGAATCTGATTACAATGATTAATTTGGAAGACTGGAAGGTGCTAATGCATTGCAATTTGCTGTTAATTACTTTGAGAATTTATTCCAGAAAATAGTGCTCAGCATCCAAAACAAAGCGGTGATGATTAGAATGTTTTCAAGAACTCATGGATGACTTATTGAAATGGTCATTTTTACAATTATTTGTATCTACGTAGCTTAAAATGCACGCTTAAAATGCAAAACTATGTTATTTAAAAATATATGTGTGAATTTAGGGCTTTGTAACGTTTTAAAGTATAGTTAGTATAGTATAGTATAGTTTTAAAAGAAAATTCATCATGGCCTGATTTAGACTTGTTGAGCTGTTGGATTGATGAAAAACTACCAACCAGCTTCCAGATTCTGGATTAAATGTGCTTTTTACAGTTTTTATTAATTGGATTTTTCATTTTAAAAATATAACCTCAACAGCATTTAAGTCGCTTTTGAGAAATCCTGAATTAACCTGAGTAAAGACGAGAAAAATAAGTCACCACAGGTTGTGGCACAAAGGGTGTGATAGTTTTTTCTTTAACCTTTAAAGTACTGAAATAAATCTTGCAAATGTTTTTATTCTCATGCATCATCGATAATGCATGTTTTAATGCAGATGCAGGATTTCAACATATTTAAATTTTCTGGATTTAACCAGTAGCAGCGTGTGAATTTCTGTTACTTTTCAGAGATTTTAAAGTAGTCGATGCACAAAAAGTGTTCAAAGTTTGCATGACTCTTTGATTTAAATATCTGAAAAACTTTTCAAATTAAAACACAGATTTGCCATCCTTTAATCAGCTCAGTCACCCTTTTGGAGAAAAAAGTAATTTAGTGGTTTTGAAAAGTTTGATGAGGTCAAGGAATGTAACCAGTCTGTTACATCACACATAATGATCCATTAGGTGTTCTAATTGGCTTCCTAATGGGCTCTTAAGTATAATTGTTGTTATCTAAATCTTTTATATGTTTAGTGTTTCTCATCAGCCACAAACTGAAACTGACATGAAAAATTTCTTTAAATGATGCAAACATTTAATATGATTAGAAAATAAAAACTTTGATCACCTCAAAGTTTAAGAATAAATTACTTTTAGCAGTAATGATGTAAAAACTTTTAACAGTGAATCAAGAACCATTATCACCATTATATTATAACTTTATTATTAGGGATGCACCGATACCGGTATCGTATCGGTTAAAGTTACCCGATACCAGGAACCGATACCAGTGGCTTCACTGTCTGTGACTTGTGATTTCTGTTGCAGTTTCCTATATTGAACACTAGGGGGAGCTATTGAGCTAAAAAGGATCAGTGTGGGTTGAGAGCTGGAGATGGTGCCAAATAGTTCATTTTATTTGGTTAAAATGTGGAAAACTGCAATAATTTCACTGTGAAATCACAGAAAATTGTTATTTTTCACCTTATATTTTAGTTTTGTGATCATTTTTATTAATATATTTTATTCTTTTATCTAACTCAGTTATTTGTTGTAAAAAGCAGAGAAGAAAAAAAAATAAAACCTGTACTCCAATTTGTTGCATTTTTTTGTGTGGTAGAAGTATCGGTATTGGTACTCGGTATCGGCGAGTACTCAGATTTAAGTATCGGATCGGTTTGAAAAAAGTGGTATCGGTACATCCCTATTTATTATATATCTATATACTCTGTATTGACTAAATCTATTTAAAAAATGGCGAAAAAAAGTTGAAACGTCCTCATTTTAACTAAATATTTGATGCTAATTGAGCAACATAAAAAATATAAACTTAATATCATCAGGACAAAACAAAAGAAGAAGAAAACACTAAATAAATAAATAAATAAATAAATAAATAAAGCCTGTTGGCTTTTTAAGTCTTGACAATTAGGGATAATTAATGTAACCATGGGAGAAGGAACGCCTCATCAGCGCCTGAACCCCATGTCTGAAACTGTGTTTGGTTTCTGAGAACTACAAGCTATTAGAATAGTATCACTCACAGAGGAACATTGCAACACTACAGTTGTGTTTTAAAGATTTTAAAATCGTAGTACAATATAAACAAAGTGAGTGATCCATTTGCTCATTTAGTGAATTCGTATTTTGTCCAGGTGAATTTCAGCCCTGCTTCCAGCATTTGCAGACTTTAGCTCCAAAAATACAAACAGATACTTTGTCTTGTTGGGATATTTAACAGAAGTAGGTGGAGATGCTACGTCTTACCAAAGCTGAAATATTTGTAATACAAGCAAACACACAATCTGAGCAAAAATATTGCAACCCTTCAAAAACCTATCAGAAACCTTAGAATATATCCGTCACTCATTTTTTTTGGACAGCCAAAGTGGGACTTGATGAATCTTGCCGATAGGACGCAATGCCTCAGCAGAGCGCGCTCGTTGGCATTAACTCTGCGTGTGTTTTGTTGATTTCATGAAGCTTCTCTTCAGCAGGTCAAACACTCAGCTGGTGTTTCTGCCAGAGGAGGTTTGTGGTAGTTTGAACTCACAGTGGGGAACAGCGGCAATTAACAGACACGGCACAGCCGGTCATGGATGGGCATTCACTCCTACACTTAGAAAAAGTCACGCCAATCATGTGACAGGAAGCAGAGGTGTTAGGGTTTGATTATTGATTTTATGCGATGACATACGTGTCATGTCAACCTTTTCAGAGATAACATGAGATCTGAAAAGAGCAATCTCCTAAATGACGGAGTCTCTCTGCTGTCTAACTGCTGTCTCAGCTCATCGGTTTCCATGTAATTACCAGCACATGGTCACCCAGGAGGCCGGAGCCTGGCGCTCTTTGATCATATGATATTGAATGGCATTTACCCCCTGGACAGAGTGAAACCTTTTTCTCTGCGTTCGTAAACAGATGGCCACAGGATGGTGGAGGGCGTCGTTATTATTCAAAACATCTCACAGAGAATGTGGAATGCCAGAAGCTTTTTTTAAACCACAAAAGGAGAAAGCTGGATGAAAGATCAAAAGTATTTCGCTGAGGATTTGTGGCATTTCTGCTTCTTCTAACAGTCACCTCCTGTCAAACACTGTGGAAGATGCTGTCAACCTATGGCATTTGCTGGATGAAAGCTGTTTTTATGCTCAAGGGCCTTCTCACCAAAAAGCATAAACAGTGACAATAGAACCTTAATATTCTGGTTAAAGACTCCTCAGCTAATGAGATCAGCTGCTTCCCACCTCTTGTAAGGGTTTTCTTGCATTCTAGTGCGATGTGTTTGAGACAAATCAGGGCCAGGATGGAGCAGAAAGTGGGGATTGATTCTAGTGAAACGAGATAATAATGTCCGATTTTGACAATGGAATTAGAAAAAAGTAAGTTGCTGTGTGATATCATGAAGATTTAGTATGGAAATGAGAAGAAACTTACATCTGAGGATATACTATCACTTGTAGGATCTCTAAAGACGCCATATGCTCATGTTTATATGTTTATTAAGGTTATAGAAAAAGAATAAATGTATAAAGTCAGTTTCTCTACTTGTAGTAGAAAGAAGACAGAGGGATTTCAGCTTGGAGAATCAGAGAGAATGTTTTTTGTTGTAGTCAAGTTAACAGGACCCATTGAAGAGGGAATTTCCACCATTTCAACAAATCAAACGTAAAACTTTTGTGGCATTTTCTTTAAGAAGTACCACTTCTGAATCAGATATTTACCTCGAAAACTGGCAACATGTTGCAGAACAAATAACCCTAACCTTATAAAGAATAGTACTAACTTTAAAAAGAATATTTGAGCTGTAGTTAATGTGATGGACTTATTTACCTAAATCTGACCTATTATTTTGGTTTAGTCAGGACAACTTAAATTTTTGGGTTCAATCAACGTAAAATCAGTGATGTTCACTCTAAAGAAAAAGATCAGTTGAACCAACTTAATTGAATTGCTTCAGTTTTTAACAAGTAATTCAATTAAGTTTATCCAACTTAGATTATTAAGTTGGTTAAACCTGACAAATTTAAGTCAAAACTTACTCAAATCATTTAGTTCCTTACAAATCAAAAATTCAAATCCTTCTGACTGAAATTTATGTAAATTCAACTCAAATTTTTAAGTTTTTCCAAATGAAAAAACTGATCAAAAAGCACATTATCAATGACTGAACTTAAAAACTGTTTAAATGTAAATCATCTTAAATGTGTGTTTTAGCGTGTTATTTTAGTTTTTACTTTCATTATAATTAGAATTTCAAGTTGGCTAAAAAGAAAAAACAAATCCATTGCAGAGATGGAACATTTTAAAATTTATTGTGAGAACATCACAAATTTAACTGCTTTGCACAGATGCAAGTAATAATGCAATAAAGACTTTTTTACACTTTAAAACATTTTCCTACTCTCTGAATGGAGTTGAATATTTATGAATAGCTAAGCCCTGCTAGCAGGTTAGCGACAAAAACCAAGTATTCATACTCCATTCAAGGAGTAGGAAAACATTTTGAAGTATAAAAAAGTGTTCATTGCATAATATTTTTTAAACCATATGAAATAGTGAGCTGCTTGGTGGTGCATGTTGTTAGCACTGTTACAGTAAGGAGGTTGTGGGTTCGCTTCCCAGCTCTGTGGCCAGCTTGCATGTTCTTCATGCATGTGTGAGTTTTCTCTGGCACCCCAGTCTCTTTTAAGTTCAGTCATTTATAATGTGCTTTTACATCATTCAGTTTTTCATTTGGAAAAAACTAAGATTTGAGTTGAATTTATATAAATTTAGGTCAGAAAGATTTGATTTTGTAAGAAACTAAATGATTTGAGTGAGTTCATTTAAATTTATCAAGTTAAACACTTAATAATTTAAGTTGGATAAACTTAATTGAATAACTTGTTACCAACTGAAACAATTCAATTAAGTTGGTTCAACTATTCTCTTTTTTCAGTGTACATTTACATTTTGCTGAAACTGTACAAAATATTTAGCTTCTTCTCTGCTCCGCAGCCTTCCTGAACAGCTTCTTTGAACAGATCTATGGCATTTGAGTTGGTTGATGCAAGTTTAGGCAAAAAGAAAAACAACAATCTGGTGCTGAATTTGCACCACAACATCAAAATCTAGTTTTTAAACTTTGTAATTAAATGTTTCATTAGGTTTTTGCTTTTTTTAAACTCGTTTATTGAGAATCAGGGAACAGAAATCATTCAGGAAACAACACATTTAGTAGAATCCTCATCAGTAAAGTGATCAGCTTGCATGTGATCGTAACATCTTTAACCTCTAATGCTGAAACTAACAGAAATTAAAATTTAAGCAACATAATCACCTCCCTCAAAACCTAACAGAAACAATGAAATGAAGATGGAAACAGGAACAGCTCTAATATGAACTGCTGCAGCTAAAAAACACACCAGTGTGATTAGGCTGCAAAGCTTTAAGCATTTTAATTAGACTGATGGCTGCTTTGATGGCATCATCTGCTGCCAATGATACAGTCTTAATTAACCCATCTAAAAGCAGTGGTGTGCATTCATGTCTATAAAGAGCCTTCCCAGTGTCAAAGGAAAACACATTGCTGGCATAAAGCTGTCCCCAGCAGCTCACTCTGATAGTTAGCACACAGGCATGATCGATTAATCTCATTTGCCAGGGCTATTGTAGAAACTTGTCAACAGCTTGTACGCTGTGCCATGTGAACATTTATCTCATTCTTCAACATAATACATTATCAAAGCAAGGTGGATGCTCCTGTATAGGTAACACTGCTCATAAACTCGAGGAGGATGCTGTATGCACAGAAAGAATAGAAATGATAATATAATCATCTTTGTTCTCAATAAAAAATAAATAAATTATTGACAGTGAGCAATTCAAGCAGAATGACCTCCATACATATTCAGAAAGGAAGAAAAAAGTTTGATTAAAGGGACTAGGTTCAGGATTTTAATAAAAGTAATCATGCACGTTCAGTTTATTTAGGTTAATGGGTGATGAAGCATTTTATAATCAAAGTTTTTTATTATTTTTTCCAAAGTATAGTATAACACCAACAACAAGCAAAGAAAGAAAACAAAACAAAAACAGTGAGGTACAAAAATGTAAAAATAAAGATAATAAAATACAAATCCAACAGTGCACACACATAGAACACTTCGGTCCAGTCTACTACTCACATTACCATGGTGGGGCTGTAGTCACAAACGAACATATACTGTCCCACTGTTCTGTTAAAGTCTCATCACTCCGGTTTAATCTACCCAGCATTTTCTCACATGCTGCATTCCCGATCATTCTCTCTCTCCACATTTTGAAGGTTGGAGTCTGGGGTGATGAAACATTTTAAATCAAAAAGAATGAGGCCACCCATGTATCATTCCATAATCTAGAACAGGCTGTGAGCTGTAAAATGTTCTGCAATTCGGGAACGAATTTCCCGCGCTGTCCTACGGATGTGACGTCAACTGACGCTGCTGCGCGTTCTGGAAGCTAAAAAAGTAATAAGAAATGTATATCCAGTAGGTGGCAGTATTGCACCGTTGTGTTGTGTTGCTGGTCAATGGTGGACTTCCTTTGTGTTAATCTGTGGTTTTTCTCATAAAACTGGTGTTATCTTGTTTATGGAGCTGAAAACCTCTCTGATGGATTATAGGGTTTCTCAGAGCTAAAGGTGCTGTTATAGGCGACCGCACAGCAATCTGTTGATGTTTACGGGTCTCGGTACGATAGGCCTCAAATCCCCGACTGTTTCCTGGACCTCAGTCCGCTTACAGTGCATCTAAGGCGGCTCTGCTGCGCACGCTCCTCCGGGTGCTCCGGAGCTCCGGTGATGTATGCGGCGGGACACGCCTCTATCACCCTAGATTTCTCAAATTCACCTCCGGAAGTCGGAGAACACCGACTGATTAAAGCTTTCAGCTATACGGGCAGCGGGGGAAGGACGAACATAGCAGCTAGCGAAAGTAGCTCTGTTGGATCGCTCCCGCTTTCAGACCCTGTGTGAGTGTGTGTCGCGGGGCATTGTTTTACCATATTTCATTTTGTATTAATAAAATGTATTTTTATTTATGGAATCATGTCTCTGGCTGCCGTTGGTTGAATCCTTATGAGATAATTGAGAAGTTTGTGCGCGCTCCCGTTCAAGGCTGCAGTTATTCGCAGCGCCAGGCGTAGCGATCGTGCGTTTTGTTTTTATTCTTAACTCTTGTCCCTTTAAGTAAATGTTTCATTGACAGTAAGCAATTCAAGCAGAATGACCTCCATCAGAAAGGAAGAAAAAAGTTTGATTAAAGGAGAAAATATTTACTAAACTTGTCAGTTTCAGTTTTTTCAAAACAGCAGCAAAATGTGTTATATTGAATCAGTTTTTCCAATGATATTTTCCCAGTTTTCCTTTGAGATGTGTGTTTTTTTTTGTTTTAGGATGCCATCTGCCCTTGATAAGAAAGGATAGATCTGGAAACATCCCAATAAAACCAGTCACCAGCCTGCTGAGGATCCACGACCTGCTTTACACAAAAAAATGTACAGTAAAGGCATTCACAAAAGACAGGCTTTAAATAAAACAATTCTTATAAAAAGAGTCACCTTTTATAACACCAAGGCCTTCAGGAACAGCCCCGTCTAAAACAATGACCTTAGATGAACAAATGTTATTTATTCTCTCATTTAGTTGTTTTGTCTTTTTTCTACATAAACCTTGAAACAATGAGACATTTTCAAAATGTTTTAATCCATATTTGACATTAAGGACAAAATAAATAATGGTGTCAACTTCTTTTTGCATGCACCCTCCTTCCTTCAGGCAGCAGGTTGAACAGCCTCTAAGCCAAGGCTAAAAAAACAGACCCATAAGCTGTCCTTTACAGTTTTTCGTTTATGCTTTTTGTGGAGCTGCACTGCAAAGCATTAGTCACATCACTTGTCTCAGCAAAATATACAAAGAACAAGAAACACCACATGGATTTAAAAAAGTGTGAATTAGCATTTTACAACTATGATGCTGCAAATTTATGGGCAGCTGAGAAGCTGCTGCATTCACCTACTGAAATCACACAGAGAGATGCTGTTTGTACTGTAGGTGGAAGTTAAATTGACCTGATAACACCAGCAGCGATGCACCAGGTTTAAAAATGTATATGAAGCAAAATGAACACGTTTAATTTGGGAATGTTTATTCAGTAAAAACATTTCCAGTCAGGCTGAAAACATGAGACATTCCAACTTAAAATGAAAATATATTCATGTGTTTTGCATGCATGTTTGTTTTTTACATATATTTCCTTTTGGCATCTTATGCACGCTTCAAATAAAGAAAACAGAGAGAGAGAGAGAGATGTCTAGGGGTCTTGCACGGTTGAACTTGTTTTGCAAGCTAGCACACCCTCATCTAGATTCTCCTCATCATTAAGTCTACTTTTATCCCAGTTGACACCCCTCCGCCCACACCACTCTATATTTCACATATCACTTGCACTCTGTCCCATACCA
This sequence comes from Callopanchax toddi, assembly GCA_006937965.1. Classification (NCBI taxonomy): domain Eukaryota; kingdom Metazoa; phylum Chordata; class Actinopteri; order Cyprinodontiformes; family Nothobranchiidae; genus Callopanchax; species Callopanchax toddi. The sequence goes on from SSNR01000037.1 coordinate 1,982,431, forward strand.
TTGTGCCAATTTCTTCACCTTTCTTCATCAACTGAGGTTCAATTCCCTCCTCCTCTGCTTCAGTCGCCCACTTTCTTCTCTTTGAGATTCTCCACACCTGCTTCAGTCATTTTTAGTTTTACTCTAAGACGTCAGGCACTGTTTCATGTATTAGTGTGTGGGGAACTCATCAACAGAAGAGAAAACAGGCCCTTCCAGGGGTCCATATATCTTCCTCCCAAAGGTGCAGTTGTGAGGGACACAGAACAGGAGTTTGGCCTTTTCCCAGTCCCTCTGAAGCCGTAGCGTGGATGTGTTTAAGTCGAGGAGTGTTAGTACATATGTTGCTGCATGTGTTTCATATGTTCCCGTTTAACTCCCTCCACATCTGTGCTGGCAGCCATTGCAGCTCGCCCCACTGGAATGACCACAGTCTGTCAGGGCTCATCAGACACATCCTAAATTTAAATGATGTGGGCGCTTTGGACCCAGACTCTGTTACATTGCTTTATGATGGAACCCATTCACCTTTGCCCTTTGCAATCAAACCCATTTTCTGTAGCGGGGAAGGAGAAAATGGATCTAGTGAATGTATCCGTGTCGTTTAACCAAAAGCATGTTTCAGAGTGAGATGGATTTGCGACGGAATGATTTGATTTCGGCTTGTATAAAAGTAAAAAATGCTGTAATATTATATTTAATAACCCTCTGATATTTAGATCGAATGCAAGAGTAAAGCAGCGTTCATAAATGAAAGTTTGAGCCAAATTCCTATGTTTGATTGATTTGACCCATGCACATTCCATCAAACTCAAGTTAGGTCACATATTTGAGTTTCCTCTTTTAATATATAATAAAAATTTACATAAAAGGAACTATTGTTGCTTGTTTTTCTGCTTCAGAATGCACAAATCTATAGGATTTTAGATGTCAGAGGATAATTGACAGACTAATTTTAGTTGATAAAGGCAACAATAACTCAAATAACCACTCGGTCTGCAGAATATGGTCCCTGAACACCTCGCTCCAAAGGCTACAGCAACACCACACCGAAGCTACAATTCACTCAGGATCACCAGAACTGGACAATAAGGGACTGGAAAAACTTTCTTGGTCTCGAGTCTCAATTTCAGCTCCAACCGGGTCAGAATTTGGTGCAGAAAACATGAAAGCATGGATCCATCCTGCCTGGTATCAACGGTTCAGGCTGCTGGTGGTGTGATGAGTGGAGGAGATTTTCTTGTCCCACTTTCGACCCATTAGTATCACCTAAACCTGAGTATTGCTGCTGACCATATCCACCCTTTCATGACCCATATTCTGATGCTACTTCCAGCAGGATGATGGTCCATGTCTCAAATCTCAGATCATCTCTAACTGGTTTCTAGGACATGATGATGAGTCCACCTCCACAGTCACCAGATCTCAATTCAGCTCAGAACCTTCGGGATGTGGGGGAATGGGAGATTCACATCATCTGAGCAGCTGATAAGTCTGCAGCAACCGTGTGATGCTGTCATGTCAACATGGACCAGACCAGAAGAACTGATGCAGTTCTGATTACAAAACTGGGTCCAGCCCAGTGTTTTGTGTACACATCTACAGCAGGATGCTGCCACCATGTTTCACTGTGAGATGATGTTGACTTTTGCAGCCTTAAACATGTTTACTTTATCTAGCCACCTTTCTATAAACTTTCCTCTGTGTAATCTTAAATTTTAAACAGTTTTATGGATAGACAACTCCGATCTTTTCTATAGAACTTTTAAATTCCTTCAGGGTTATCATTGGCCTCTTGTTACCTCTCTGATTAATGGCCTTCTTGCCTGGTCTGTGAACTTTAGTGTTCTGTTTTTAATGAATTTAATGGGGCTCACTGCAGAACTGGCACAGACGGTAAAAGCAAGTTATCAGCTCTGAGCCAGGGCAGACTTACAGGATAAATACCCTACATCTGTTAGGAGATGCAGTTTATGGAAGGAACAAATGCTTAGCAGTATGGGGTAAGTAAAACTCTATCTTTAGTCCACTTGAGATTTGTTGTTTTTCACTGAAGTGCGATAAAAAGTGTGTTCCCAGGACGAAAATTACTTTTGTTTTCTCTTCTCGTGCTATGGCTGAGCTCCAGTTAAAAGCTAAACTCATTCATTTTGTCAAGCATGAGTTTCCATTACCTCTGAAACAAAGTTGTGGGTGATTTTTGTTTACAGTCATGAACCTATGAGGAATTTACCTCTCATTGTGTAGAATTCTATTCACGGTGAGTTTAACAATCCAATTTAACAAAGTCTGAGCTTCTCAGTTCCTCAGGGATGATTAGAATATAATGGCGAGTTGAGAGGCATCATTTTATGGCTGGGTTGTTTCAGATGAGCCAAAGCATCACAAGGTTATCTGGGATGCCTTGACGATAAATTCTAAATCTTTCATCGGGGACTTCACTCAGAAAACAAAAAGTTGGATGGATGTATTAACGCGTGTGACCTGGAAATGTAGAAATCCTTGAAGTTAGTTTATTTCTACATGTTTATTATATTTTAAAATTACTCCTCACAGTAGATTTATCTTACCCCTCTTGATTAGGGTTCAGGGAATAATGTGCTTTTAAAAAAAAAAAAAGTTATTCTCTTATTTTTTTGATTAAGTTGCTTTTGAAAATTGTCAGTGGTGTTTTTTTTAAGGACTTGTTGCTAAAGTGCAGCTGCTTGAAAAGCACATTTTTCTGTCAAATCAGGGATACGTAGATCTGTCCTTTCAAAAATACTTTCTATTGGAATAGTATGTACTTTACTGTACTTGTTTCTGGCTCCTTTCCACAAATTGAAATACTAGAAGTACTGACCATGTAAAGAAAGTTTTAGGAAAATACACTGAAAAAAGTAAACATTGGTCTAACCTAAAAAAAAAACATTGGTCTAACTTAAAAAAATTGAAGTAATCGGTCACAAGTAATTTAATTAGGTTTATCCAAGTTAATCTTTTTAAGTTTACTTTGAACAAACTTAATTTAATTACTTGTGACCAGTTACTTCAATTTTTTAAGGTTAGACCTCTGTTTTCTTTTTTTCAGTGTAGTGTGTTTTAGGTAAAGAGTGTGATCTTGTTTAAAAGGAAGCAAAATGATTTTTTACACTGTTAATAAAAGTATTGGGATGTCATTTACAGCTGACAGCTTCAACTATTCCAGAAAGGTTTTTTTAAAGAGTTTATTTATGGGTAAAGTGGATCATTATTCCAGAATCAAAATTTTCTAGGTCAGGTCCTGATGTTGGATGAGGCCTGGATCCCAGTCTATATTCTGATTTATTCTAAACCAGCGGTTCCCAAACTTTTTTTGCCGCGCACCCCCTTCTATGTCCCAGCCGTGTTCACGCACCCCCAATCCCCGGATGGAGACCTTTGACATTTGAACAAATTCCTGGTACCTACGAATCGTTAATGTTACAAATTTTTGATACTTTTGAGTGTTTAATAATTAAATCATATGTAACCGAGGATTACTGTGAGAGTCGCGTGTCCTACGGTCAGTAAACGCCCCTCGCATTTCCATGTGATGCGCTTATCTTGTAAAGATGGCAGGTTTTTATAGGGGAGTGCTGATCAAATGTTTGGAAGTGAGCAGGAGGTTACTACACTGGATTAAGCTGACGGTTCACTTAACTAACTGCTTAGTGTTTTTAAATTATGCAAAAATTAACACCCAGCTCCGTTAGCCATTAGCTCATCGGCGGCAGAAAGTAGCGCTGCATCTTTAGTAAAAACAAGAGCAACAAAGAAAACGACTCACCATGGAGTTGATTAAATAAGGACACACATGGAATCAATCGGCAGAGTTGTTACAAGCTGTCAAGAAGGATTCTTTGAATAAATAATATCCATTTGACGAGGTAAACAGACCAGCAGCTCCTCACAACTTTGCCCCGGAACTAATAGTAAAAGTTATCGTCGCCTTCAAAATAAAGGTCTGCTCAAAAGGGCATGATTGACAGAAAAAAGACTCAGAGTTCATCCAAATATTGTCCCACAGCTCCACACAATAATGGTATACATGTTTATTTACACATCTTTATTGAGTGGGGGAAAAAACCCTGTAAATGTGTAATTATTTCAAATTTTCGCCATTACAGTTTTCATCTTGCGCACCCCCTAGTGGCAGCTCGTGCAGCCTCAGGGGTGCGCGCACCACAGTTTGGGAATCCCTGTTCTAAAGGAGTTCTATCAGGCTGAGGGCACGAGTTTGTGCAAACCTAACTAACCCATCTATGTCTTTATTAAAACCCTGAGGCACTAACTTTGTTTTCTGTGTGTCAAATCAGATCTCTGCTTTATGTTAATAAAGTTCTTTAAACATCTACACAATGAAAAGCTACTGGTTGGTGTTTTTTTTTTATTAAATGACTCGGGCTTTTGTGTGTTTTTACGAACAACGTGACTTTAGTTGTTCTGTTCAGACTCATTATTTACTGTCCTGCTTAAAACACTTCAAATACAGTCCAGAATCCAAGTGCAAAATGTTCATTAATAAAACAAAAGTCATCAAGAAACACAAAAATGTACACAAGCTGGAAGAGAATGGAATGGAACAATGTAGAGTAGTGGTATTTTTAGGGATGGGTACCAATTCCCGGTGCCTACAAATCAATACCGGTACTTAACGGTACCATTGTTTGATACTTTTTAGTGTTTAATAATAAATTAAATCTATTTTTTTAATGAAATATTAATTTCTTAATATATAACAATATGTAACAAATATCACAATAAATAACCAACAACTGTTTATATTTTATCATTGTAGTGTTGTACAAAATTCTTCACTTTAACCAACTGATTAGTGTTTTCTAAATGATGCAAAAATGAAAACCCAGCATGTCATCCTATCCCTCTACTTTGCCCTCTAGAATAACCAATGAGGAGACTGTATTACAAACGTTCAGCCATAATGATAACATATGTCGCTGTTTAATGAATAAAATCACTTATCAGGACTAAAGCTTGTTAGCCTAGCCATTAGCTCATCAGTGGTGTTGATGGGCAAACGTTGCGCCACATTTTTAATAAAGCAAAAGACACAAATAAAGCAAACAACTCACAGAGGAGTCGATTAAATCAGGACACAATATGGAATCAATCGGCAGGGTTGTCACAAGCTGTCAAGAAGAATTCTTTAAATAAATATCCATTTGACGAGATGAGCGTCCCAGCAGCAACAACATCGCCCCGAAACTAATAGAAAAGTTCATCCCCTCCACAATAAAATGATGCTCGGAGTTCACATGATTGACAGAAAAATACTTGGAGTTCATATTGTCCCACAGTTCCACACAACGCTTTCTTCTCGATGAATACTTATTGAAGACTTGTCTTATTTTAGTCATCAAATGGCCACATTTAACTCATCTCGTAAAGCAAATCAGCAAATTGCTATCTCACAAGTTCTCATTAAGGACAGGTAACGAAACAAGGTGTACCTATTCCTATCCCGTGAATTGGTCATTGGTCGGTACCACAGAATTCAGTTGGTGCCTTAAAAAATACAGAATTCGGTACCCATCACTAGTACTGTATTTCTACAAACAAACAAAAAAACTCTGGAATAAGAGGGCAGGTGATTTCTGAAAGAGCAGCAGGTGTGATGAGCTGGTGAAACATGTGTGACAGGCTCTGTAATCACATAGAGGGGAACAATGAAATATGCAAAAAAAAAAAAGTATTTATTTATTGTTCATTAGACAGTTTAGGAGGTCCTATTCATCCTAAATAGGTGGGTCAAATTTGAGCTGCACACCAAACAAAAGCTCTGGTCTCAGGAGGTTAAAGTGATGGAATCATTTTAATAAAAAAAAACTGAGAAATTATGCAACAATAAATAAATACAATGTATGAACCTCGACTGTGAAGCGATGATGCAATGTCAGAAGTTGTGCATCCTTTCGGTTGAAGAACCACCAACTTTGGCATTACTTTAGCTGTCAGACAAGGCCGTGGAGAAGGGTTAGGAATGGACTGGGGCACACTCTGGCTGTCTACGTAGAATTAAAATGTCAAACTGCGCCGTGGAGTCTGTGACCTCTTGACCGCATATGCAAATCAAGCCAGGTTTGACAGGGAAGAGGGAGTCGGGCTCCTGGGAGGAAATAAAGCTGTTTTACCCTTCAGGTGGTGAAACGTGGGATTAACTTCTACATGGGCTTTTAAACATGATAAGCAGTTTTGACACTGGAGCAATATGCGCTCGAGGCAAAAGTTGGACTTTATTTTATCCCTATATCATGAAGAAATGCTTAATATTAGACTTCCAAGTGGTTTATGATGAGCGAGATGTGCGTTTTTATTCCTCATCTGATCAAATATTTTATAGTTGGTGATAATAAGATCTTTAAATCACCACGAAACCACCAGATTTCATTTCTCAATCAGCAGAAAGAGGCTGAACATACCGTCGATTCATGGGTTATTTTCTGTTTGGCTGTTGTCCAACGCCACAGTGATGTTTGCACTTTTATCTAAATCCGGATATTTTATCCATGACTATGCAATGTTTGATCTGGCATTCAAGTAGTAATTCAGAGAAAAGCAACAAAACCAAATCAATATGCTGGAAAAAGTCATTGATCCCTAAATAAAGATAGTCAATAGTGCTTCTGGCTGACGGCTCCGGTCTGTTTGAGTTTCACAGGATTTTTCTTGTCTTGCTCCTCTTTTTCCCCATTAGCCATGCCATTGATTTATTGGGTTAAGAAGCTGCCTTGTGTCACTTTGCAGGACAGCTGTCATTCTCCTTCTTGGCACATCAGTCTGCATCAAGGAAGAGGAAAAACGGCAGTCAGATCGATCGACGTTAATTATGCGGATGTAACGAGGGTTGGCGCACATTGGCGTGTTCTCCTTCTAAAGGAGTCGATAAAGGTCAGGCAATTAGTTTTTCCCCCATCTTTTCTCTCTCTCTCTCTTTCTTCCCAGGGATTTATTAATGTCACTCTGTAGAGGAAAACTGCATCACCAGACAAATTATAGGCTAAACTTTCTACGTTCAGTGGTGAATGAACAAGAGGCTTGATTGTAGCTGAAAGCGTCACAGTGATAACTGGATGCAAACACTTAATGGTAAAGAAAAATCCTATTACTGTTCACTTATTTTACTCTACATACAATTTAGTTTCTACGGTGGCCCAGAAGGTTCAACGAATACAAAAGCCACAACACGACAACAAAAAGCCACAACACGACAACAAAAAGCCACAACACGACAACAAAAAGCCACAACACGACAACAAAAAGCCACAACACGACAACAAAAAGCCACAACACGACAACAAAAAGCCATAACACGACAACAAAAAGCCACAACACGACAACAAAAAGCCACAAAACGACAACAAAAAGCCACAAAACGACAACAAAAAGCCACAAAACAGCAACAAAAAGCCACAACACAACAACAAAAAGCCACAACAACAAAAAGCCACAACACAACAACAAAAAGCCACAACAACAACAAAAGCCGCACTTTACCATTAAGTGTTTGCATCCAGTTATCACTGCAGCTGCGGCTTTTTGTTGTCGTGTTGTGGCTTTTGTTGTGTTGTGGCTTTTTGTTGTCGTGTTGTGACTTTTGTTGTTGTGTTGTGGCTTTTGTTGTTGTGTTGCGGTTTTTTTTTGTTGTGTTGCGGCTTTTTGTTGTCGTGTTGTGGCCTTTGTATTTGTTGAACCTTCTGGGCCACCGTAAGTTTCTTCTCATATTTTCTTGAATAAAGTAGAAAATACATCAGTTAAACAGAGCAGACTAATTTTGGGGGAGATGGAATTCTTTTTCACCCTGGTCTCATTTTGGTGGAGTTTTAAGAAAAATACTAAAAATGCCTCTGGTAAAACAATTTGTAAATAACTTGTCTTTTCTTTTCAAATTGAGACAATGGAGACCAACAAGAAACTGCAATAACATTTCTCTTTAAAAACATGGCTAGTTTTTAGCTTAACTTTTGCATGAAGATTTTAGTAGGCAGGACACTGAACTAGATGTGAATGACACTGAGGTCAAATCCTAAACTGGAGAAGCAGAAGTCTTGGTGAACATAAGTTTGGTTACCAACTAAGTTTGCTAGAGAGGATGACATCAGGGTGAGAACGCCCCAACAAATATAAATAGGAAAGTGGAATATAAACAAATAAGAAAACTATTTAAACTTACAGATACAGGATATTCATGAATTCAGATTTAAAAACTGGTTTAAAATATCAGTTTGAAATGGAGAGGAAAATAAGAACATGCAGGCACAACAAGTTGCTGTGTTGTTACCAACTCCGGTCCTTGAGGGGCACCATCCTGCAGGATGAACTCCTAAGTCCTGAGCCAAATGTGGCTGTGTCCGAATTCAGGGGTAGGATGCTTATGAGGACGCATTTCGAGACTGATGATGTCACAGTGCTGCGACGAGTGCTGTCTGAATTAATTTCGAGGATGGGTCTGGTGTATCCTGGCTATCCCTGGATGCTTTGCGTGCCGGCTGTTGGATTCTACTGATTCATCAATTTTGCAGCAGTAGCAGAAAAAACCAGAGAGCAGTACAGTTTTAAATGTCAGTTTCTCAAAACATTAAAAAAAGCTTGTGTTTAAGACTTTTTTTTTTGCTTATCTTTATATGAAGTTTAATAATAAGAATCTCCATAAAAGAAGTTGAATGTTTGATTTTTCATGTAATTTAAGACAAGAAATCAATGTAAGCTAGCTTGAATGTTTTAAATGGAAATTTAGGAAATAAGTCACCATAAAAGAGCTCAAAGTGTTTCTTTAGATCCACTTTATTAGCTTTAGCCTGTCTGTCGGCGCTTGTCACGGTTGCTAAGCGACTGGACTGAGGGGCGGGGATAAGTATGAGGCTAGACCGTCCGAATTCAGAGCCGTTTATTTCCAGTCTTAGCGGTCGAGCAAGTACCCAACCTAGGTAGACCAGCAAGTCCACGTCCTCAGAAGGATCCTACCCCTGAATTCGAACACAGCCCACGAAACGATCGAGGGAGGAGGGACCCAAAAAGCAGGAGTTGGTGGAAATGCTCTCAAAAAACGGTTTATTAAGTAAAACTGGACAAGACTGCATGTACAAAAAAAATGCTGATCCAATACGAGTGACAGACAGGAATTAAATACACAGACAGATGAGCAGCACGAGGGACAGGTGAGGCAATCAGACACCTGAGGAACACCTGGGGCACCTTAACAGGGAAGACTGGGACGAAAAAGGCACACAGGGGTGGGATCAAGACAAAAAATGTTTAAAAAGCATTTAACATGTCTAAGTCATGGACTACAAAGCACTTTACATTACAGTCGATCACATGCTGATGGGAGTGAGCCACATTGTAGCACAAAGGCAGCAGGCCCTCCTACCACCACCAACAGGCAATGTGGTGAAGTGTCTTGCCCAAGGACACAATGAAAATGTGACCCAGCAGGAGGGGGATTGAACTGACAACCCTCTGGTTTAAAGGAGTGGTGTTATTGGGTTATTTTATAGTTTTGCATTGTTCTCTAGTGTAATTCAATGCTATTTATGTACGTTTTATAAAGAAAGAAGCCTTGATGCTTATAATATTAGCTTTAGAAGTTTGCTATTCTAAAGCTGAGTTTGAAACAGCAGGATTCTCATTAGTATTAATGATATGCACAGCCCTCGCTTCTGATTGGCTGTAGGTATTTGATACTGAATGTGACGGTAAACATGGCAGCTAGGGTTTATGTGGATAAAGTTACGGTCGAAGGATAAATTAGAAGAACCGCTTCCTCAGCGTTTGACAATGAATGATTCAGAAGGGTAATACTGACAATTGAATTTACATTTTCTCCTAAAAGCTCAGCCAGCCTCAAGCAAACAGCCATTCGCTCCCAGCATGCGGGCTGCTGTCCACACCGAACTCCACTCTCAGCTTCTGGGTCCCGAGGCTCGACACGCGGGCTGACTCTTCTCACGTCCCGCGTTACTCCTTCGGCCAAAAGTCAGCTGTGTTTTCCACCAACGAGAAGCAAAACTGAAACTCCGCCGGTCGCCTTGCTCACATGCCGGCCGCTGCCCTCACTTCACGCACACACACTGCTCTCAGTACTTTGTGTGTCTTCACCAAAATACCTCAGAATAAGTTCTAATTTCTCCAAGATTAGCCAAAATATATTACAAAGTTAACCAATAGCTGCACCTACGGAATTTATTAACTTCCATGCAAAAAAAAAATAAAATAATAAAATAAAGCTAGCTCTGGGGTTTAGAGTCAGAACCTCCAGATTTGTAGTCAGCATTATATAGCTGCTACACCACATACCAGATATGTGCCATAACTACACTATAGGTCTGCGTTCCACCATGTTGAATTATCAAAAAAAAAAACAATGTGTACAACTGCAGAACCACAATTTTAAGTTTCATTTCTTAGAAATTCTGTTTTTTCTTAATAATCAGGGAACAGAGAGTTTTCATGTTTGGCCTACATGACAGGCTCAGGGGGACCTATTAGAAACTATGAAGACCTGAAAAAAAATGGATTCTAACAAAACCACCCCTTTAAAAACAAATGCTCCACTAATGCCGCTTACTCATTAGTACCCGCTCTACTCGATAAGATAGTATCAGCTCGCCCCCACTCGGTCCGGGATGATTCTTCACTGTCATCTCAGGAACGCGGAAGTGAGCGAGCAGATGGGCGGCACCTTAAAGTGCCCATGACACAATTTTCCATGTTTTCTGACTTATCTATCATGTTGCAACGTTGAGTTCTCACCTTAAACCTGCCAGAAAGAGCAAAAAACGGCGTCCATCTGTCTCCTAGTCCAGCCAGTGAGAAGCTCTTCCAGATTTCAGACCCAGGTTTCAAACCGTTTTTTTCACTCCAGCCCGCTATGAGGTCATAGTGATCCGGACTTGCTTATATGGTCAATTCTCCTCCCACATGCACGTTCACGACAACTGGAGCGAGGCAGTGCCGCCGCCTTTGCCCATAGACCGTGTAGTGTTTAGTTTCAGTTTTGTTTCTCTTTCATGCGACGGCACTGCCCCCTACTGGGCACTGCCCCCTACGGCAGCAAAAGTGTCAGGCTGCCAAATAAGGAGAAACCCAGCAGAACCGGAAGGCGGCGCTTTCTTCTGATCTCTGAGTTGCTCGTTAGTAAATCATTACAGCGTATTTTGAGTTATAATGGTGCAACGCTGATCTAGAGGCATCAAAGATTACACCTGTTTAATATAAAGTGATTTAAATATGGAGTCACAGGCACTTTAAAAGTGCCGTGAAAAAGTGGCGGGGGGGAAATCCGTGACGTCGCACACGAGCGCCAGTCCTTGATAAACAAAAAGCATTTGTGAACAGACTACCGGATCACACAGATGGCGAAAACACTGGATAACCTCGTGGAAATTATAATTATTGTAATTATTATACTCCAGTTGTGGCTGGAGCTCATGGGGAACCATCTCCGTGAACAGCATGAAATAATGCGTTGCATGATGCAGGAAGTCGTTCAGCTGATGCAGCGGGACTGAAGACGCAAGCCAAGACTGTAGGTAAGTGTGAGACTTCAGCCGACCAATTAGTCCGCAGTGGGCGTGTAGCCCGGCGGAGTGGCCCCGGTCGGACCATTGAGGAGCAGGGTCGAGAAAAAGTATGGGCTCGGCTCCGAAACCGGACATGTGGGCTGTATGTGAAAGGTTTGAACCGGGCCGAGTAGAGTAGAGCGGATACTAATGAGAAAAGGACATAAGCTGCTGTCTCTCTAACCCTGTTTATGTTCTACAGAAGCCTGTTAATCACATTTGGGCTGCATGGTGGTGCAGTGGTTAGCACTGCTGCCTTTAATAGTTTATTTTGTAAACATCTCTTTAGTTTTGGGGGAAAATTGACTATCTTTTTCAAATCTCGAGTCAGAAATTAAAATGACAAATTGAAGCAACTCAAACTGGTTCAAAAACGAAACCCTGACTGAAGTTCATGTCCCGAATCGAAGTGCTTCCCATTTCTCTTTGAGATGGGTTTTTCAATGGCTCTATGATTAAAGTCACTGATTGTATCTCCCACCAGTCTCCTCTCTATAGAGAGCATATCCAATGCATTTCAACACTCCTGTGACATTGTATTCCTGAGAGAGGTCTTAATTCTTCTGAGTGTGGAACAGCTCCTTTCACCCTAAGATGTGGTCATCCAGGTTTTTGATGAGTATTTTCAGCACAGTTTTACTTTGTGAGATGAAATCCTGACGAGTGGAAGAGAGAGCCATGACATCTGTGAAAGTGGTGAGCCTCTAATCAGATGTGGGGTCAAACAATCAGCTATGGGCTGTGGGTCAGAACAGTGTCCCCTTATCAAATTAAAATGAAGATATATGTTGTTATGAACCATATCAGTGTGGATATCATTTCACGGACTGTATTAAAACTGGTGATATGAATAAAAGTTCAATGATTTCATTACATTTTAATTCCTTTAGGCTGCAGCTTGAGTTTTGTCACTGATTCAAAACAAAAAGAAAATCCATTAGAACGAGAAGCTAAACAGAAACAGAGTAAAACTCTGAATATTTGCTGTGTCACATCCCACTTAAAGATGTAAAGCTCTAATATCCTCATTAGTTTGAGGGTAAAACGTCCTCAACAGTCATTTTACAGGTAAACAGGATCCGTTCAAAAGATAAAATGATATTTGTTTAACACGAGGTTCTGTCAGGATTTGCATTTGAGTTTTTCTACGGAGGTTTGTCAGAATGACCGATTAGAACCTTCCATCACCCCGGTCCCTCTCCCTCCTCCTCCTCCCTGTGTCTCCTCTTTCCTCAGTCTCTCCATTCGTCTCAGTTTCTCCTATAAATAGAATCTGTCTTCATGATCAGCTGAGAAATTAAAATGTTCTCAGTCTGGCCTCAGTTTACCTTTTGCTGCATCTTAAGCAATGCAGTTCCACTCGATGTACGAAGCATCATGTTGCAGGAAGGATTATCTCATCTTTGCTATTTATATTTATAAAAAAATATGACTAATACTTTTAAAAACTCAGATTTATTGATGCTTTAAGAGTATTTCTACCAACCTAAATGAACACGTGGATGTGCTAACATATGGCATTTAACCAAAAAATGCAAAGTAATACAAGTTTTTTAACCTTGATGCCACTTTAAGGTCAAGGGATTAATACATTTGCATCCTATAGTTGTTTTTTCTCCTAAAACAAAACTTTTCCCAGTTGTGGGTTGTTTAATAATTTAATTTTCTCATTATTTTTACTTTGGGTTGTATTTTCCTGGTTTTGTGTTTCATACTCGCTGTTTTCCTTCACTTTCCTTGATTCAACGTGTCACTCACACCTGCTTCTCATCTGTCGTTATCATACCTGGTCCACATTCAGTCGTCAAGTATTTCTAGCCTTTGGTTTTGCAGTTTCTTATGTTGAACCTGCTTCATTCTTACTTTATTTATGTTGTCTGTAGTTACACATTTTGGGGGTTTAATTTAACTTTTCATGCCCTTTGCTGCAGTTGCATGCACCCTTGGGTCCTACCTAACAATAACTAGATAATTATATAGTAGAAATGTCACATAATCATACTGAGATCCATGTCCTCTTCTCTCTATCATAACACATCTCAGGTTTAGATATTAATCTTGCGCTTCCCAACGTCAAATTAGGCAACAGTTTATCCTCTAAATCTTCTCTGTTTGCACTGTAAGATTTAGCAAGGCTGAGATCTTGCTCTGAAATTGGCCAAATTGAATCATTTATACTTTTATTGGAGATTTTAAATGTGTTTTCGAAAGGACAAGATGTCTAAACAAACACCAAGGAGACAAAATCAAGTCTGCTAAACTAATGAGGAGAAACGAATGTGTGAAAAACACAAATTAATGGAAATTGAGGCCAGAAAAATGCAGATGATTGCCAAAGGTTATCGTTTCTTTGAAACCCATCAGAAACTAACATTAACACCCTGTCTTTGTGTTTTTATTGAGTTAGATAAAGACGTTGGCTGAAAACTGCCTCCAGCTAAGAAGCATTTTTATCTTTATATTGTTTGTTTTTGATTGCATTTCTAAATTTTACACCCAACTTAATGTTTAAACTTCATGACCCCCTTTAATGTACTGTAGTGTTTTTCCCCCTTCAAACCTGCATGTGTAGAAAGCTCAACCGTTTTCAAATTAAAGGAGCCTCATCGCTTCATCAGATCAGAGCTTGGTGTCGGATTCATGCTACAGTTTAATTTGTTTTGCAAATGCACACAACTTGGGGAAATCTAGTTCATCAATTCATTGCTTTCAATTCAAGAAAACATGTTCCCTTCCTCGGATAAACATGCAGCTTTTAGGTTTTTGGATTCTTGTGGCTCTGATGTTATTTTGACCATTTAACCTGTGAAGGCACCAGATTTAGATTTACTAGGATGCAGATCCTCCCCCAATCTGCTGGAGATATTTCCGTAATCAATAGATGCATCTTATAGTAAACAGACTCTAAAATCCTTCAGGGTAATCCCACTTTCATGTGTGTTTTATTAATTTATAAAGTGGGAATACTGGAAGATAAATATATACATAAAAGATGTCATGGACTAGATCGCTCTGAAATGTTTCCCCTGGCTTGGCTGATTCAAGATAAGCTGGAGTTGAAAGCTTGAATATTATATTTGACCCGAATGTCGAACAGTCTCTGGTCACGGCTACTGCTCGGCGGATTATTGTTACACTCAAAAACCCGATGCGCAGCGTGGTCAGAGGACGAGCTTTAGAACGATCAGACTGTAAATGTAGCTCAGATGATTCACTGGCAACATCTGACAGTTTCTTTAAAAAAAAAAAAGTTTCTTATCTCTTGTTCCAACCTTATCAACACATTTGCAGATGTATCACCAGCCTCGGCTGAGATTGGCAAAGAGTGAGCAAAATAAGAGAAAAGCTCCAGAGGATCAGATATCGGAACCAACCCTCCAGCTTCTGCACAAGCAAAATTAACACCTTATCAAAGCTGAGTTCAGATAAAAGCAATACTCCCTCTGGCAAATGTTTGGAAGATATAGTGCTTTTCATCAGGGCTCAGGGAGATGCCTCAGCACTTCTGCTTTACATCACTTGTCTTACATATGGAACAATGGCTGCAGGGAGGTTTGACAGGAAGACGAAGGAAGATGATAAAGTTTTTTGACAGTAAATTTTAGGAAGAGTGAGTAAAATATACTTTTCAAAGACAAGTTCCATGAAGGCATCATCCTTTTGATTGTTTTATGAAGTAATGAGAGAATGATTAGATGACAAGACGTAGTGCAAAAAGCGCCACAATATAATAAATCTATTTATCAAAGCAATTTTTAAATGAGTCAATTAAATAAAATCTATAAATTACATGTGTCTATGTATTTGTCACAAAAATATACATTTCATAATTTATTATTTCATTGTCTGTGTTGCCATATTTCATATATTTTTACATCGAGTTGATCGTTGTGACCTGATTAGATTCTTTGAAAACACGGACTCATCTTTTAATATTATGCATCAAGTTGTTGGGAGATGTTTTAAACCTAACAGATAATCTGTAATATGAATATGTGTAAAATCATGTTTGATCAAGGTATTGACTTTAAAATAAACTTCGATGATGCATGGCTTTTCTAGGATTGGAGAAAAAAGGTCTTTCCAGCTTCAAATAATTTTCACCTTAAATTCAGCAGTTTCAAATATCAATGCTTCAAATAAAATACCCAAAGAAAATATCGGTATCGGCCCGATACCGATACCAGTATCGGTTAAAGTTACTCGATACCAGTGGCTTCACTGTCTGTGACTTGTGATTTCTGTTGTAGTTTCCTATATTGAACACTAGGGGGAGCTATTGAGCTAAAGAGGAACAGTGTGGGTTGAGAGCTGGAGATGGTGCCAAATAGTTCATTTTATTTGGTTAAAATGTGGAAAACTGCAATAATTTCACTGTGAAAAAACAGAAAATGGTTATTTTTCACCTTATATTTTAGTTTTGTGATCATTTTTATTAATATATGTATATTTTTTTTATCTATCTCAGTTATTTGTTGTAAAAAGCAGAGAAGAAAAAATAAAACCTGTATTCCATGTTGTTGCATTTTTTTGTGTGGTAGAAGTATCGGCACTCGGTATCGGCGAGTACTCAGATTTAAGTATTGGATCAGTGTTGAAAAAAGTGGTATCGGTACATCCCTAATCCTAATGGCTGAATACTACTATTAAGGTAATTTCTCATACAATTAACTCGATGCTTCATGAATAAATGAGATTCCCATGATTCTCTGTCTATATGTACATTTTTTCAGCCTCATAAAACTAGTATAACATACATAGATTGGTGGGGATGTGATTTTCAGAAACATTTCAGATCAACATCTCATACTGAAGAATACTGTGTAAATATGTCTATGCTCAATATATTGATCAAAAAGAGCCTAATATTCCTCAGTTATTCTGATTCTATATTATCTGTTAAGACTGTTACAAACTCTGCAAGAATAAAGAAATTAGTGCATTTATCTGAGGTAGTAAGAACAAAAACAACGTTTGTTTTGATCAGGATATTTCATATTTCCAGAGAGGTCCTTATTGTGCAGCAGCCTGGTCCTCTGTGTCACACCTAGTCCTGGTTTTTGACCAATCACACCAGTTGTCAGATGCCACGTGATAAAGTTCTGCCCTGATGATGAGAACAAGCTGAAAGAACTGTCAAACGGGGTGGAGAGTAAAAACAAACAAACTGAATTTGAATTCTCATCAACCTGGAAGAGAGAACAACATTCTCAGTTATTGCATAGACCTTAACAGACTTCAGTTTTAAATATCTCTCAATAACTTATTAGACATTTTCCATAAAGTAAGCCACTGTATGTGATGTTCATATGAGTCGATTGCTTTGGTCTGAATCTATTCAGGCCAAACAATCAGCTCGATTAAGTGCAATTCTGATGGATGAAATAAATCTACGATGTACAGCAACAAAGAAGACCATGAAATAATTAACGCAAATATGTAAGGTATTTTCTTGTGACACATTTGATAAACTATAAACTGAAATGTATTTATTATATTGAGGCGCATTTAGCCCTCTATAACTTTGATTTAATCTTTTAGCCCTGTTTATTTTCCAGCCCTCCTCTCCTCCTCTGAGCCATGACTAAAGATGGAGGGTTAGAGGTGTAACTCCAGGTTTGAACCCCCAGCTTTTTGCTTTGCTTCACACTGGGATGCGACTCCTGCTGTGCAGCAGGTTATACTCAAGATAACAACAGCCTTCTGCACAAATACTCTCATGGGGAGAAAAGAGAGATGTGTAGATAATGGTGACTGTAAACTAATTCACAGCATGAGCTTACATTTTATAAACTAACTTTACAAAATGCACGACTGGATTAACACTTTGGCATCGATGTTAAGAATAGCTTGTAAATGAAAGGAGCTAAAACAGAAACTGATTAAAGCATCGTGAGTTGCACATCTTGACCTCGGCGGATTATCAAGCGAGCCTGCTTAGAAGTTTAATTAAATATTCCTATTTGTTCTGTGGCTAATCTCTCCCTGGCTCTGTGCTTAAAGGAGTAAAGCGTGCCAACCTACATGGTATTAAACCGGTGCTTCACTCAGTTCTTTGTGCGCTACTTCCTTAAGTAACCAGGGGTCCCCTGAGCTCCAGGTCCAGCCTCGATAAACCCGCCGCTGTGCTTCAAACAGATTGTTTCAGTCTGCCAGAGTGACTCTCCCTGTGTGCCGTTCTGCCCGCCCCCCACCCCCCACACCTGCCACATTTCCACCACCTGCACTCTGCTCCAATCACCCGGCCGTCAGCCACACACTTCTCGGACCGACCTATCATTTCGGTCGACATTAATGCTGAAAATACAGCCCAGCTTTCACACCAGACCTCCGTCTACACTCTAAAAAGTAAAACCATCATTTACTTCAATTAAATTTTGAGTAGATTGGAGACAATTATAGTAAAAGCCAACTTTATCAGTATAATTGTCTCCAATCTACTCAAAATTCTTGAGTGTAAAAATGTTACGCCAAAAAATTTAAGTAAATGATGGTTTTACTTTTTAGAGTGTACACTGAAAAAAATTCCTGCATGTTACTTAATTTAATCTGTGTAACATTGTTACACTTAAAAAAATTGAGTTAATTTAAAAGCCCTCAAATTGATTAAACTGAAACAATAATAATAGTAAGTTTAAATAATATTTTCAAATACATCAGAATCATTCATATTGTCACAAATATCACATAAATTGAGTAAATGTAACTAAAAATTCTGTGTGGACCAGCTCAAAAACATGAGTACACTGCTTGCTGGCAACATTTCTCATTATTACTTGAAATACTTGTCCAAAGCTAAAATATAAAGTGTGTTTATTCAACTTTGAGTTAAGTTACTTAAAGGCAATTAAATAAAGTATGTTGTTTCAACTTAAAAATTTGAGTTTCAGAACTTTTATTTTTGAGTTTATTTACTTAAAACATTTGACATAATCAGTTTCACCAATTTTTTTTAGTTCAATTAACTCATCAGGTTTTACAGTGTACTCATGTGTTTGAGCTGGTCCACACAGGATTTTTAGTTACATTTGCTCTATTTATGTGATATTTGTGACAATATGAATGATTCTGATGTAATTTAAACTTACTATTATTATTGTTTCAGTTTAATCAATTTGAGGGATTTTAAATTAACTAAAATTTTTTAAGTGTAAAAATGTTACACAGATTAAATTAAGTAACGTGCAGGAATTTTTTTTCAGTGTACACTCTTCTTTTGATGTAACATTTTACACTCAAGAATTTTGCGTAGATTGGAGACAATCATATTAAGTAAAAGCCAACTTTATCAATATAATTGTCTCCAATCTACTCAAAATTCTTGAGTGTAAAAATGTTACTCCAAAAAATTGAAGTAAATGATGGTTTTACTTTTTAGAGTGTAGGCCCAAAATCTCTGTGATCTTGACAAGGATCTGATTGAACAAAGACTAATATTACCTAAAACTTTAAAAGGGTTTCTACCAATCCAGCATCACAATGCGAGAAATACGTGACAATATAGAGGGATTTTAAAATCTTTTCCCCCTTTTTTTTATGTAGGCACACACACAAATACCTCACATTCTGTCCATTCATGATAAAAATATATCAAATCATTAGATTTCTCCTTTAAAGTCTTTGTAGCTCAGGACTGTGCTGCAGGGGCTGGCTATTCCCAGACTCCTGGTGTTGGCTTGTGTTTAATGGGGCCTGAGGGCCTAACGAAAAGATTAAATGTGGCCAGTCAGGGCACCGACTCGTGTCACATAAAAAAAGAACAAGGGCCGTGGTGCGTGACATTTATGAGGTGGTTGGCCGGGCGCTGAGTGTTTGGGGATGCTGTTTGCTGTTTGTTGCAGGTGTCTGAAGCTCACATAGAGTGAAAATGACAGATGGGCTGCTCATTGTGAAAAGAACAGGGTGTGGAGTGAGATAATTACAAGCGGGCTACTCCAATAGACACGTGCACACTTACAGGACAGAAATAAATTGGTTACACTTCAGAGTTTGCCTTTTCTTTGAGTGGGGGGTAATATATTTCTTGCAAACATTAATTTTCTGCTATTTACAAATCCATCAGCTACAATGAGATGAATAACAGCCTTTAAGTGTGAATCAAAAGGAGAATTTGTCATGTGTTCATCTAACAATGTCTCCACTTAAAGTCCTCCGTAAAAAAAAAAAAGGTCTATCCACATGCATCATGGGAAATCAGGGTCTAGGAATGACATAATCATGTGGGATTTGACTTTATAGAAGTAAAAAGGAACAGAATTCACTTGGCGACTTAGAGTTTAGGGTTTCTAAAAAGCTGCTGGTATTTTCTCACAACCAGAACAACAGAAGAGCCTCCTGTTTTCTCCTGAGGTCCAACAAAGTCTCAACACTATACTTCTACTCAGGACCTTCCAAACAGCAGCCTCTATGTTACGATTTAGTTTCTCTTCTTCTTTGAGGCAGTTTTTGCAGGAATAGTTCTGTCAGTCACTGAGGAATTGGAATTAAAGAGAAATACCACGTTTATAGGTATTAAAGCTTTGAATGCTGACATGCAGAATCCACAAATTAATTTATGTTGGTGATTAAAAACAGTTAGAGGTATTTAGATTGTTGGTCAGGCCAACCGAGGTCTTTTCTTCTTGTTCTTCTAGATGTTGGGAAGTAACAACTTGAATGTTGTCAGGTTTTTGACCAAGACCGTCGTGTTTTTGTAAAACTAAAACTCTTGTTTGTGCAAAAAATTAAGTATTTAAAGTAAAAGAAGATGTCTTTACAATATGCAGACAATGCATGAGAGTCTAAAATGACTTCTTGAACCTAATTTAACCCAAAGCTTTTTGTTTAAGCTGCTTAAACACAATAATGAAACATCTGAGTTGCATATTTTGGGATTTAAAACAGTTTTCTTCTATATTTAAGGAGAGAGGGCGTGTTAAACCTGAGTATCGTCCATGGATCTGTTTTGTGCTTTGCTCAGGTTGGCTGTGATGGTGACATTTTTGATGCCTTTCCTCCTGACCAGCAGAGAGTTTGAGGAAACCTCGCCGCCTTCCTCTGTTTATCCGGGTCCAGGTCACGGGAGCAGCATCCCAGTTAGGGCAACCCAGGCCACCCTCTCCCCGGCCAAGTCCATCAGCTTCTCAGCTGGGATGCCCAGGCGTTCCCTGGCCAACCTGTAGATGTTTTTCCTCCAGCTTGTCTCAGGGGTCTCCTGCCGGCAGAACATGCCCAAAACATCTCCCGAGGGAGGCGTCCAGGAGGCATCCGAACCAGATTTCCGAACCACCTCAACTGGCTCCTTTCGATGTGGACGAACAGCGGCTCTACTCCAAGTCCCTCCGATGTCCGAGCTCAAAGCTCATGACCATAGGGGAGGATTGGGACGTAGATCAACTCCTTCTTCACCACGACAGACCAGTTCAGCATCCATCACTGCAGATGCTGCCCCAATCCGCCTGTTGATCTCCCTCCTTCCCTCACTCGTGAACAAGACCGAGATGCTTCCACTTGGGGTAGGACCTCTCTCCCAACCCGAAGTTGACAAGCCACCCCTTTCCGGTCTTCTGGTTTGCAGAAACAATAATCCAAACTTAAATCTGTCCACTGTCAACCTTTGTGCCTGAAATAACCATCACATCTCAAGCTGGTTCGATATTAGGAAAAATACATGGAACGGCAATATATTTGAATATGCTGCAACAAGTTTTGTATATTCGAATTTTTAGAAAACAAATAAGAAATGTTATTATGGGATGGATTTGCAGGTCTCATTTCACTGATGAGGGCTGTGAGCCTTTAGCTAACTAAATCCGTGTTTTGAAATAAAACCTTCTGGAGTCAATAACAGTGTTTTGGTGCTGCTTTCACCACAACAGTCCTGCTGTGAGAGAGGTCTGTGATTTGCATTGTGCAGTCATGTTTGGTTTTTTTTTTCTTGTTCTTGACCTTGAGGGTGGATTTCTGCTGGGAAAAGCAAAGCGGTTCCACACCACAGGGTTCTGTGAAGAATGGAAGTCGTAGCTGGAAATAAAACCAAAATGTGTTTGAGAAGAAGGGTGGAAGCTTTTGTTGTTAACTGCAAATCATTCCACACAATTTAACAGTCAAATTGTTCTGTTTTGGCTTCTCCCAGCCTGCTAATGACCCACATCCTTTACTTCCACTCCCCCAATTAGAGGCCGAATCAAATATTCAAAATGTAAAGAAAATGGACAATTTCTATTACGAGCTCGTGCGTTGATTTCTGGTCCCTAAGTGATTGCTAATGGAGACGGAAAGCATCCTTAAATTATGCCTCCCATGCAAGTGAAAGGACACACACACTGCACTGACAACACACTGTCACAACACCTTGCCATACATCTGTCAGCTGGTAAACATGTGCTCTTGAGTGACTCTCAGATAATTGCCACATTGCGACTGACTTGATTTGCACAACTTGATTTAATAAATCAGACACTAAATTGGGAAAACCTTTGTGACAGTTATTGTACTGTCAACTCCAGGCTGCGTCTGTCCTCCTACCCCAGAGAGGAAGAGACTGCTGCTGATGACTCATAGAGACGTGCAGCAACGCCGTTCGGTTGGGAAGTAATGATGAAGGGGGATTTTGTTTCATTTGCTAATGTCGTTTTGCACCTTTTGACTGAAATACAAATTTTTTAAAGGGATATCATGACCATTTTGAAATGTGTTTCTGCTAGTGTTGTCATGTGATAAAAAAATGTGCAATTAATTAAATTTGATCTGTAATTAATTAATCTAATTATCACAGTTTTAATCACACCTACATTAATAGCTGAGGAAAGCCCTCATCTGGAGGTGTTTTCATTTAAATTGATTCAATTATAGTGGCAGATCAATAATTAAAATAGAATAAATAGAACAAAATAACTTTTTTAATTTACATAAAATGAAAATTTCTCTTCAGCAAACTGAAGGTTAAAATCACACATTAATCTGCAGATAAACCACTAACACTCATGTTTGCACAAGCAAATATGTAAATATCGCCAAATGCAAATGTTGCTACGTCTATAAGTTCATACACTATAAGATAAAAATAAACGGGCTTTTTTTCAGTTTTTCCATGAGCTTGATGAAAATGATTATTTTAACATTGCTTTGTCCACAATAGTAACAGCAGATAGAGTAAAGTATTTCTTACAGCAGTTTTTGCATGTTAATGGGGCTTTGAGTCTTCGTCCAGATGGCAACAACTGAAGGTACGAGTGAAGAGGAGGAGTCACCAAGACTTCAGCTGCCTTCTGAAACACGGATCAATTTTTATAAATAATGTTGGGAGTGGCAGCTTTTTATCATTTATACAGTTTTTATCCATTTAATTTGAAATGTATATTGTATTTATATTATTTTTATATACATTTATTGTATACATTTAATTACAACAGTGCACATTATTCACCATGTCAGCGCTAAAGCTGCATGTAAATATACTGGAATTAGACTATTAGCTTACTTCCATCTATAGTCATAAGGAAGATGCTAAAAACATGAACATTTTGACTTTAACAGGAAAAATTACACAATGTTTTCACTAAATATTTCAATACAAAAACAGTCAAAAATTCTAAGATAGAGAATGTTATTGTGTTGGTTCATTTGGATTCATCAGTTTTCAGGTTGAATTAATCTGATTTTTTAAAACTTTTTTAAACATTTAGTCATTTTTGCACAACATTGCTATTTACATCAAAGTCTCCTTTTTATACACATGTAAAAAAAAACAGCAGCAGCAAATATAGCCCTTCTTCTGGGTCGTCCAGCCTTTTTATAGCCTACTAACGCAAACCTGAAACAATTTAATGTTTCTCATTTATATATTTTGCTTATATTTGCAAGATAGTATTATTATTATTCAATTATTGTGTGTTTATTTAGGGCAGTGTGCATTACTCAACATGCCAGTAATAAATTATACCTCCATGTACCAGAATAAGTGCAATAAATACATTTTATTCATGATTTTAAGTCAAAAAGTCAAAACCCACTGACTTTTACAGGACACAGAACCTTGCAATGAAACATTTTAAAAGATTAAATCTGTTTCAGGATGGCAGCAGGTTGGAGTTTGGTTCATTAATTAGGATTTATCCAATTTCAGCGTTTTAATTTGATCTGAGCATGCATCCGAAATGTTTAAAACAACTCTAATCTTCTCAAATTAACAATGGTTCAGTTAATAAAAATGTTGCATCACTTTCATTCTGACCTTGACCCCTGAATGCACCAGTGGTGCTCCGGGTTTCTGCTGATGATGATATTCATGATTAAAATAACCAGAAAATTCCATGCACATTATTTGCAGCCATCCAAATAAAATCTATAGTTTCATCCATGTAAAAATTTAGTTGAGGGAAACTGTGGTTTAAGTTGTTCTGTATGTTTGCGGCACATCAAAAGTCAAAACGTCAAAATCGTTTGGGACTTAAATGTAAAATGTCTGTCATGTTTGTTTTTCTTAGTAAATAAACATCATGCATGTAACTGGTTGGGATCTGGTGAAACATTTTGTGCAAAAACACTAAAACCCTCCATTTGGCTTCCCTTCATTGTTGTGCTTTAGAGCATCTGCATTTAATAGGTTTCTGTTTATATACATTCTTTTACTTGAAAGAAAGTCATTATGAAAGCAGGAATAAAGCTGTGCTTACAGAAGTAATTTCCTTTCTCCTATCAAAGCCATTAGCAGGGCAATGCTGATTCACATCCTAATAATGGTGAGTGAATTTGCATAAGGAGACTTAATGAGCAAACATTTCCCTTTAAA
The DNA here is from genome assembly GCA_006937965.1 of Callopanchax toddi. Taxonomy (NCBI): domain Eukaryota; kingdom Metazoa; phylum Chordata; class Actinopteri; order Cyprinodontiformes; family Nothobranchiidae; genus Callopanchax; species Callopanchax toddi. The sequence continues at coordinate 2,006,761 of SSNR01000037.1, forward strand.
ACCTGTCCCAAAGGTGTTGTGGAAAGGGACAAACAACAAATCTTCACAGAGTAAAACTGGCACAAGATGCTCTAAGAGATGATTGTGTAAAAAAAAAAAAAAACGTGGTGTGATTACTGAAACGAGGATCCTTGGCTTTAAATAAAACTTCAAGTGCTTCTGCATCGAACGTAATCTCGCCATTAGCAGACTGGCAGCTTTCTCCTGCACAAGAAAGTTCAGTAAACTGCGTCTACTCTGAGGAAAACAACCTCACAAGCAGTAATCCAAACTAAAGCGTCAGCTGTTTCAGGACCATGGAGAACACTACCATCTGCAGACACAAACAGCACCACGGACAGCACCAGTGTTTGGCCACGACATGTGAGGAAACTGGCACTTTCAGTCCAATCTGTTTAAGAATCTGTTTGTGCATAATTATTAAACTGATAACAGCAAATAGGATGGTGGTAAATTAAAGTGCAAATTAAATTCAGATATAAGGTTTTATCACAATGTGCTCTAGAGTGATAGCTGGGGGTCAGCTATCTACTGATGGGTCATCTTTTTAATGAAAGATGAGTTAAGCCCCACATTATGCATCTTTATTTGTTAAAAAAGAACAGTTTAGCTTCAGGTCTGATCATGTGACATTCAGGTTCTCCTGCCTCTGAGGAAGAATCAAAGCTGCCCAGTAGGTGTTAGAAGCCCGAGTCTTCTTTATGTGTTTAACATATATAACCTGCTACTTTGCAAGCATCTGTATTCTGTCCAAAATGTGTAAGTTACTGTGATTTAACCCTTAAGCCAGAGCATCACTGAATGTTGGTGACAAATAATTTTAAAAAAGCATTCATTCAGAGGGAGCTTCCAAAATGTCTTGGACCACTCATGAGCATCCTCACTTTACTTGTCTGAGTCATATGGCATTGTTCTTATGTCGCTGGAGCGTTTGATTAAAAAAAACGTACAAAGAAACATTCCCTCAATTGCTGCAACTGGTGCATCTGGAACCAGTACTCTTTTTAGTCACTGCAAGGCAGAAGTGCAAGAATTGTGACAAATATTTGGAAACCAAAATGAAATTTTTTTTAAATATTTGAAATTCAAATTTTGAATTCCAAACAAATTGAGCCATAACTAACCTCCTGAGAGCCAAGCTTGTGTTTGGTTGGACATGTATGTTTCACCTAGCTGTTTGGGACAAATAGGACCTCTTAAACATAAACAAATATGTTAAAATAGTAAAAATCCAAAACTAAACGAAGTTTACTCAAATAATATCGGGTCTAGAATCAAATATTCCAAGAAGCCAACATCCATCCATGTGGAAGCCGAGTCTCAGAATGACCATAAACATTGTTACAAAGGTTAAAGATGCACTCATTAAAACCTGCAGGTAGGTCTGTCTTGCAGACATAAACATGTCAGATGCACGTAAAAGAAAATCTGCATAAAATACTAAAATAATCTACAAGGCTGTACACAATTCAGTGAGATTCCAAATTAAAGTTTGTAGATTTTCTTGTAATCTCGTCTCCAGCTACACCCCGAGCCCCAGACCGGTTTTAGGGTGATCCTGATCCCCCTGAGGTTCCTGTTTGTTCCTGTCCCCCTTTGATGTTGCTGTACCTCACAAGAAGGTTTGAATCTGACAATGCTCAGGTCTTTTGTTAGTCATTTTTCCATTTTAAGTTCTTGGTAGTTTCATAAACATGAACGACTGATAGGCATCGGCTGTTCCTTCCAAGCTGATGACCATTCATTCTGTCATCTTTAATAACAACGTTGCTAAATCAGCTGTAATTAGACTGACAGAAGCCCCACGATAACAAGATCTATATTAAGCTTAAATGCACTTGACGGCATGAGACATCATAGCAGATAGCATGCTAACAGACTGAAAATAAAATAGAAATTTAATGGGAAACATCAGGATTGTCATCAAATTTCAGTTTAAAATATAAAGGATCATATAATTGAAGTAATGCTAATGTGACGCCATGTTTCTTGTGTAGGTATTGTTATGCAGCAAGGCTGGAAAGGAGTTTCAGGCTGTTGCTAAATTAAACCTCCCTCTTCAGACTGGGCCCATTACACTGGTGTCTGATTGTGGTGCATCACTCAGGCTGCACAGCTGCATCAACCCCCTTCTGTCAAACCGCGCCACATGCTGCGGCCTGAGCTCCTCTAGACTCCCTCACAATATGGCCGCCTGGTGCGCTGCACACACACACATCAATTAGAGAAAGGTTACCTTGCACTGCTGCTGGCTGGTTGTCTTCCTGGCTCCCCCCCAAAAAAAAAAAAAAAAGGTGAGAGAGTGAAAACACAAAGAGGCAGAGCTTATACCCACAATCCAACACCTCCAGGCTTGTCTTTCTATTTTCCAAATCTGGCCAAGTGTGATTTCCCCGAGGTCACCTTCCCTCTTTTTGGGTCCCTCTCAGATTCTTTTTGAAACAAAAGGCATGAAACAGAAATAAATATTTACCTGAGGTACTTTTTTGTGTTTCATGATGCGAATTTGAGTGATGAGCTCACTCGGGTTCCCCTGGATTTGTAATAATTAGACACAGTGGTATCAGGTTCAGTAGTTCTTTGGCAGAGGGGTTGTGTTTTTTGCCAGTGGATATTTACTGGAGCAGTGGAGGTTAAAATCTTAAACCCGTCTTCTTCCTTGTTTATCAGATTACATTTCATGCCACCACCACAGGCAGCTGGTAAACTGGCATCAAAGTAATGACTCTAGTAGAGCTCTATTTGTAGGGAGGTTGGAGGCTGTGTGTGTTTATGTGTGTTAATTTGCATTTCCTCGTGTGATGGTGTGCGCATCAACAAGACTGTCAAAGCATTTCTCATATTTCATTAAAACTTTTATAAGGGATACTGCTGTGTAAAAGTATTTGCTTCCCTTTGAAAAGCTGAGTTCAGCTCCACCAGCTACATGCAGGCCTGATCACTACCAGACCTGTAGAATTAAGAAATCACTTCAACAGAACCTGTCTGACAACACGAAGGAGGCTAAAAGATCTCAAAAAGCAACACAGCATGCCCTGTTGGAAGGAAATTCTACCAAAAGAACCCAGAACATTGAAAGTAGGGGTTGCACGAACTAGTCGACTTTTGTGGGCTGTAGTGACTTTTTAAACCAAAAGGTCGACTAGTCGTTGATCATTTATTTTGAAGGGGTTTCCTTTGATTAGTTCCGTTTCCTTTGATGTGTTCCGGTCTGGCGCTGAGCTATTAAAATGGATATTTACTCAAAGAATACTTCTTGGCAGCTTTTGATGCCCTTGCCAATCGATTGTCCTTATTTAATCAACTTAACGGTGAGTCTCTGCTTTCTTTATCTCGTTTTACTAAAAAAGCGGTACTATTCAAACCTCCGATGTGCTAACGGCTAAGCTAACGAGCTAATGGCTCTTCTATCAAGCTAGACTAAAACTACAGTTTTAGTCAGATTAAAACTGTTTTGCATATAAACCTGACTAAAATGTGACTAAAACTAATCAGCATTTTAGTCTAAAGACTTGATATTAAAACCAAAGTGCTCCTAAAACACCTGCTCTCTCTCAGCTGTTTGTTGTCAGCATAAAATACGTTTTTGCAATAAAGCCTGTCAAGTTTTATAAAGCCGTCCTGTATACGCCGTATGTATGACGTCATCAGCGATTAGTCAAAGTCGACGCGACTTTTACTACTTGGTAGTCGACTTGTAAAAATAGCAAGTCGTTCAACCCCTAATTTAAAGCACTGCAGGACTCACCTGGTAAGAGTTAGGGTCAGAGGTCATGATTCAGCCGTTACAAAGAGATGAGACAAAAACGTCCTCCATCAGAGAGTGAAAGGTCAAAACGTCTCCTGACTAAAAGGAACTTGAAGTTTTGTCTCACTATTACAAAAAAGACTTCTGAGAAGTCAACTGACGAGACAAAAGCTGAACTTTCTGGAAGATGTCTCGCTCCAGCTGGAGTAAGACCAACCAACCCTCCTGCTCTTTACTGCTTCTACTTTATGCAACAATTTTAATTTAGATGGGTTTATTTCTGACATTTAAGATAAAATCATATAGTAAAAAAACAAACAAAAAACAGCTTGACTATTTAATGAATATTGTTAAAATAAGTAAAGAGACATTATTTCAAACATTTCCTGAAAAGTTACTTATGATCTGAGCCACAGCGATGTGTGGGCGCTGGCTTCTTGTACCAAAACACTGTTTTCAGTTAACCTGTTATTAATCAGGGAAACGTCCTTTAAATGTATTACCACAGTAATTAATTCATTTAGAACTTCTGTTAATTCATACTAATTATCTCAGCTAATAATTGTTCAAAAGTTGTATTTCATCACTTCTTAAAATCTGTATTAATAGGAAATCTTTTTATTGCCTGCTTTTGTAAAAATAAAGAAATAAATAAAATCCTAAGCAGAATTTTGTGGTAACTTTTTCTAGTTTGAAATATCAACCAATTACTTAGTTCTATAGGATGATAATCTGATTTATTAACTCAGTCTGATGACACGTTTTGTTTAATGCTTTTTGCCTTGTGTATGTCCTAAAGGGACAATAATAAAGGATAGATTATTATGATGTCCCTGAATCCAGTAGTCAAAAGAAAGTGGGTCATATAGCTACACATTTATTGATTATTAGCTTAAAAACAATCTACATGAACAAAATAATTAATCTAATTAATCATATATAGGTACTGTTTTCTCAGAGACAGTATTTATTTTTAGCTCTGTAATTGATTGATCTGCCCTTTCTTTATATGTGTAATGCATTGATACACACAGAATAAATAAACAAGAAAAAACAAAGAGCTTTTGAGTTTAAACCAGACCTGAATCTCTTATCATCCATGCTGGGTTGTACGTGTTGACACTCATGATTTCAGAGATTTTTGCACATATGTTGTGTAATTAATTTTGTTTGATGTTAACAAAGTTCTACATTTAGAAAGCTTGTTGTTTTTACTGAAAAAGGTTGAGATCATGTATTTATCTGATTTACTTAACACACAATGTATCAGTAAATTAGTATTTGAGACTCCAGAGCCAAAATGTGGTGAAAGCAGGTCACAGAAAGAAGAGAATCAACTGAAAGTATTAAAAGAAAGAGACAGGTGAGGCAAAAGGGTGAAGCGTGAAAACATGTGATGGAGAACAAACAATCAAAGAAGTCAGAAAGCAATAAGAGAACAAACGGCAAAGGAGAGAGGGCGGGATCTGAGGAAGATTAGAAGGGCCGAGGCAGAATCGAGCCTGTAAGGCTGACATCGCAGCCACATTTTCATGTAAGCCTGTGCAGATCAAAAGTTACTGCAAAACAAAAAGACAAAAGAGCAAAGGAGTCTGAGAACGGAGGCAAGCGAGAGAAGAAGGATGACAGCAGAGGACTCAGAACTGAGGAGGGGCGGCGCCCACGGGGCGAAATGGGGTCAGCACAGGAGGGCCGTGTCACAGGAAGCCAGACAGGAAAGGACGCGCGCGGACACATCTGTGTGGGCGCAGCCAGCCGTGTGAGACCGATGATGCAAGGAGTCACTTGTCAGAGCAGGGATCGCTGTGAAGAGGGGCAAGGGTAGCGCCGCAGGTAGTAGGTACTAAGACAGGTGGAGAGAAAAAAGGAGGCAGGAGAACAAAGAGACAACTACAGTTAATGCAGGCGGAATACGAAACACTAAAGAAATGTAACCTTCTCTGTAACACAAGTGACTGCAGGAGATGTCACTTAGAAAATGTATTATATAAAATAAAGAAATAAAGAAAAATGGTTGATCAATACGTTTGCAATCATACCAATTATGTTCAGATGTCTTTAGGTTTTTGCAGACATATGGAGCTTCTCTTTTCTTCATTCCCTTATGGAAATCTTTGAGTGCATCATGAGTCATCCAAACACATGATTCAAACTATAATTACATGATTACCCAGTCCAGATGATGCATCTATGTTTACATGCAGGCTCTTATTATAAACCTCTAGCTTATATAAAATGAGCTCACAGGCTTGATGCATGCAGCCCAGGTTAAAGGCCAGCAAATAGACCGCACCGCAAAGACTAGTTTCCTAAGTGACCCACCTTTAACAGCAAAACATCTTTTACATAAAAACAGATTCTATAAATCAGTGGGCAGCAAATAAATCTGAGACGTACAAAAAAATGATGCAAAAACCTGCTTATAGCCTGTTTGTTCTTAGCAGCAGAAGTGTGTCTTCAAAAGCTGCTTGACAAGTGGAAATGGATAATAACAGTTTTGCATTGCATTACAAAACAAGAGCTCAAATCTCTAGCAGTTAGAGTTCCTCGCTTTTAAAATAACTAATAAATAATGTTATTGTCACGAAGTGTTTCTGCAGGATTTCAGCTGTCGGTGACATAACGGATGACCTCATGTTAAAGGTCACCAACAGCAGACAGGTCAGTTTATTTTATTTTAATTACAGTCTAATCCTCTCTAAACACTGCTACCTGACTAGACAGTTGGTGCATTTTTAACAGGTTTTATTTATTTTGTTTGTATCTTTGACTGATTCCAACCTTTGAGAAAAACAAGGATCTCACCTGTGAAATCTCGTTAATTAAAACTGAGAAACGGGAACCATTTGTCCGTCCTAAATGATTCACTTGTGTGTCGTTTTTAAATTTAAAAAAGCATAATAAATTCATAAAATATTCAACGGTATTAATCTGAGGAGTGAAATCTGTGCTGCTCAGCATGATTTATTCAGAGTTTATGAACCCTTGTCGAATTGTCTCAATGCTTGCATTGATGTCAGCGGAAGCATCATATCAAATAAGACAGTCATGCTACACTTGTTCATTTATTGACTTCATGGGGGAAATAATCCTAGATTAAATATCTTTAAAAGTTTGAAGATCCAGAGTAGAAGTATCGTTCAACTTGGAGGTGAAAAGTGTTGGATGACAATTAGGGATGAACGAGGGAACTGTTTGATTTAAACAACGAGGTTCTTGGTTCATTTTGGTTTGTTGAAGTGGATCAGATTAGGAGTTTAGATTTCACAGTAACACGGTATCAGTGGAGGAAATTCAAGACAACGGTTAGCATCCTGTTTAAAGAGAGCTGAGCTGATATTTTATATTTCAGGAAGAGGCTCAGCTGACATTACACGCAATCTGAGATAAATAAAGATCTTTCTAAACCGTGAATCATGCAGATCTGTAGTGAAAACAAAAATATTAGGCCAGATTTGAACGTTTGTGTTTTTAGGCTAAAGGGAGAGCACAATAATACATAGAGAACCGACCAGTTAAAAGGTGAATAAAGTCATGAATTCTGAGCTGTTTTTGACACATTCATCATAAGACTCATGAAAATGTTGCTTGGTTTGTGCAAAACCACAAAGGCAGAGCAATTTACTCCAAAAATCCATCAACATTAGGGAGAATATTAGCAATTTTTTATTGCTGCAACTTTAAAACACCAACAGTTTCATGCATGTGTTCTGTCTTATTGAATGTGCAACTAGTTAATGAAATTTAAAAAGTGAAAACTAGAAGGTGAACATGATTCCTGCTGTGGAAAAGCAACTGATGGGAGACTCTACCAGTGTTAAATAATTAGTAATTGTCAGTTTATTGATGCTGGAAATTGATCAACAAGCTCCAGTGGAATTTTTGTTTTTTGGAAGAAACTTTGTTCTGTCTCATTTCACTTCTGCTCTCGAGGAGAAAGCATGCTTATTCCGCCTGCTGTCTTTGTATGTGCTTACGTGTTCCGGTGTTGTCAGAGCAGAGCTGGGGGGCCTGTTTTTCTCCGTCATTCCCCCCTCCCTCTTGTTATTCTTTCGTCTGCCTAAAGGGGGCACCCTACTAAGTGGGTGCAGTCAACAATACCTGTTTATACCTTAATAAGGCTGTACTGAAACAAAATTTCATTGTAAAATGACAAATAAAAGGATCCTGATTCTTCATCCAACTCACTCTGAGAATGTTTTTTTTGTTAGTTTTTTTTCTGACACTTCCTTCCTGTTGTCCGTCTTCAGTTTGTGCAAAGCACGACGTGGCTATTTATTCATCAAACACTCAAAAATGAAGACTCAGAGGATTGACAGCTCTCTGCATTTACTTTGATTCACACAAAACCGATCAAGAACAGCATACTTATAAAACAATGGTCAGGATGAGGCAAATTTAAAATAGTTTCCCCACACACAAACATTCAAAATGTGACAATTGTTTTCACACTATGTGTTCAGGTCCCAAGGACAAGTATTCACTCTGACCTGGGAATAAACCTCACTAAACCTCTAACTCCTATAGATATCAAGCTCTTTCTGGCAAGAAGACTAAATTTACAAAAACATGATGCTGAAGATGCCAGAAAACGTTTGGTCATGTGAATCTGGTGCTGAAAAAAGGTAATGGCACTGAGCTGCACAATGACAGTGAATTCTTCTGTCAGTGGTTTTTAATAAAAAGACTTAATTTTCCTAACTGAGCAGGAGAAAGTGTAAAAATAAGTCTGTGTGACATCTAGCACTCAAATAAAATAAAATATATCCAATTAAATGTGTGAATCAGATAAGTCAAAGCCAATAAACTTAAAGAGCTTTATTAGATTGATGACTGTAAATATCACTCATACGTTTAATGAAATATATTTCTGCAGCTCAGCAAATTAGTTTCCAAAAGTTCTCATTTACAGTTGTAGGAACCTTTGAAGCAAATTAAATGTTGCTTCCTGAAGCAGGAAAACTAATCCTACAGCTGAAGAAAGTTCTGTGTAAAATCATGACATCATTATAAACATCCTCATATGGATTTGACTGAAGCAGGAAGTTCTTCCAGGAAAGTGGGAGGTGATAAAGTCAGAGTGTGACGTCCAAACTGGTTTCAAGTTTTCACTGACTGGATGCGTCGATGAGTCGTAGCTTCTAAGAGAAACATTTGAAATTCCTGTCCAAAATTTTAAAAAAGTAACTCACAAAGTACTTTTACAGAGCTCATTAAAAAAGAAATGCTCTGAAGTAAATGTCACAAAAAAGATCAGACATGGAGGAAAAGCCACCAGATGAAAGAACAGCTTGATGCGACTGTCGGAGTCGGAGCAGATGTTCAGAATGTGTTCTTTAACGCAGAGGAACATACTAACTAATGGAGATGGAGATTACATTTAGAATTCTCTTAAGGGAAATGTTCCCAGATTTGAGGGAGTCGGGGCTTGGAACGGTTTGGAAAACACAAATGTCTCGGCGGTAATGGGTGAGCTAGCTGCAGGGATAAAGTTTAATGTCTGCAGAACATTTTCTTGCTTTTGACTTTTCAGACACAGTAGCAGCTGTTGCTCATAGCCCTGCAGAAACACTGAGTTTAGGTTGTCTCCTCCTTAAATGCAGGTCAGGTTTATGTTTATATCGTTCAAAGTTTCTTTTATTAGAAAGTTGTTGCTATGTTGAGAATTTGATGACACTAGCCTTTTAATTCTACTGAGTAAAAGCCCCATTAAGGATTTGGAGAAGGGTGTTTGATATTATATCATCAGGAGGTTTGTCAATTTGACCAAGGTGATTTCTGTTTTCATTCGAACATATTCTTCTATTATTGATTCATTCATTCATTTCATTTTTAAGGGGCGAAAGTCATGTTTTTGGTCTGGAGGAAGCCGGAGAACCCAGAAAGAACCCATGCATGCATGGGGAGAACCAAACTCCATGCAGAAAGGCAGAGAAAGCGAAATCACGACCTCCATGCTGAGAGGCAACAGTGCTAACAACGGCGCCACCATTCAGCCCTTAAATTTACATTTAGAATAATTTATAATTTTAGATTTGCTTCTTTTGCAGCTCGGCTGTAAACAAACACTAAAATCAATGTGAAGCTTTTGTCAAGGTTTGGGATGAGAGGATCTAAAAATAGAGAAAGGAGGCAAGGAGACGGGTACTGAACTTGAAATGACTTCATTAAAAGAAAGCAAAGGTTGCTATGGCAGCAAAAACACAAACAGAACTAACTAAGGAATTCTCTGGACCACAGGGGTGCACCTATAGAAACAGGCAAAACAACTTGATCGGACAGAAAGAAAGAGTTGAAATAAAATGGAAAGAGAGAGGATCTGTTGGGATGGGAGACCAGAGGAGAGCTATAGGCGACTTGGGGAAGTAAACTGAAGCACTACTATTGTGTGTCTTGTCTTTGTGTTGCCCTGTGATGGACTGGCGACCCGTCCAGAATATCCCCCGCCTCTCGTGCCTTGACTCCTGGAGGTAGACACCAGCTCCCTCAGTGGAGGATGAAGCGGTTCAGAAAATGGATGGATCTGATGATGTAAGACTTGTTTTTCTGAGTCACTAGTATCACTCACCAAAAGTTAACCGAGCCTCCTTTGTGTTGGTCTGACTGTCTCATCACACACTCACTGCAGAAATGATCATGCAGCTTTACAGCAGCTCAGCTGACACATCAGCTGATTGAACACGAACGTTACTTTTAGAACGGTTTAACTCTTTAATGACTTGACCGTAAATTATCTTGGAATAAAAAACGGTAAAATTAAATGTGACACGAACAAAAAAAACATTCAATTTTTTAAATATTTTCATTGTTTTTTTTAAATTCAACCTAGTTGATTATGTTTTAAAAGGCTAGTGTCACCAATAAATGTGCTTTTGTAAATAAATAAATGAATGAATTATTTATGTTTAGGATATAATTCCACATCAGATTCTTCTGGATACTTATGGTATTTGATGCAATCCAGGTATTTATTTATCACATATTTCCGTTTTGCATTTTGTGTTCTGAATGAATTTTGATATTTATTTTCATAATAAATCAAATATATTTCAATACTACGCTGATTAAAAGCTCCCAGAACCTTCAGACATGTCAAAAGGTGAGTAAAGAACCAGAGTTATTGTTAGTAATTCATGTCTTTAATGGTGTTTTTTGTATTTTAAGTGATTTTTCTGACATTCAGTCATCAGCATGCTGCAATGTTTTGCACCTCTCATTAATAACATTTGAACAACTGATTAACAAGCTCTCAAAGGCACAAGGACACAAAAAGTGGGGGATAATAAGAGGAAGGAAAGGGAGAAATTAACTGCTTTGTTGCCAAGAAATGAGCTCTCATAAAAGTGTCAATCTCGCATCTCAGTGGGATGGAAGAGCGCCTCATTACAGATGAGGGCTCCCAATTTAAATTGATATATGTTCAGAATCTACATGTCAATGGGTCCCAAGTGTGCGGTGTAGTGATAACACTTGTAAAATAAATGATTAAGCCAACAAGACAGTGACACGGAAAAAAACCAGAAAGGTGTGCAGCAGGAGAGTGAAAAGAAGAAATATATTTTCTGACAGCCGTCCTGCTAATAGAAGCACATGGCTTCATGCGACAGTAGAATTGTTTCTCTGACATGCATTACCCTGCACATTTTATTGCCCCTGAAGTACAGCTTGTAGATGGCATTGTTATTGAAGGGATGCAATCTTTTGCAAACATGGAAATCACACCTGCATTATGCATCATTTGTAATCTTTTACCTTCTTTGTTCCCACGGGGCACAATTCCATCACTGCATCATGCATTTGTGTTTTTGCAGGAACATGTGCAAATTGATTAGAGTTCCTTTCACGCTATAGCTACCAGTTTCACACAGAGGCCTCAAACTCCTGAAGCTTCGGGTCAAGTTGCATTACAGTGAAAACCACAAACAGCAGGGTCTGCTGTGCGGCGAGAGCCTGAGCGAAGGTGCGCGAGTGTTAGACAGATTCACGCTACTTCACCATGTGGCGTTAATTTGAGAAAAGACATTTGTTCTGAATTTTAACATGCATTTGATTGATAATCAAAGACAAGTGGAGTGCAGTGAGATGTGATTAATGATCATCAGGAGGCTGTGTGTGTGCATCAGCCTCCAGGTGCCCCACAGCTTACAAACTGTCTGCAGCCATCATGGAGGAAGGCCCTCATTGTGTGAAGGACAAAAGCGGCGTGTGCCACCGGTGGGAGATAACCGTGATTTATGAAGGCCTGTCAATGCAGCGGCAGGTAAACATGCACTGTGGAGGTCTGTCTGTGATCTCACCGCCACCCCAATATAAAGAGGCTGCAGCATATTCACCAACGTGAATGAGTGAATGGATGAACTTAGACTGAGACCTCACGGGAGTGAGAATTTAAGGTGGGTGTCAACTATGAAGTGTTTTAAAATCACAGCACTGCAGCCACTAAAGGATGCATGAAAAAAAACGACTCTAAAGAATGATTTTAAAATGCTGGCAAAGCTTAAAGGATTAAAGGTAATTAATGAAAACTGACAAGTGATTGTAGACTCTCACAAAGAAGGTAAACACATTTTTTAAATAAAAAACAAAAAGACAACAGGAGGGATAGGTACTCTTTATCTCCTGTTTCCAGAGAACAGATGATTATTAGAATTCACCAGAATAAAATGGTGCCTCAAGGGATTGTGAACACGTCTCTTGACTCTGCCAAAAGTAAGAAAAGGTTCCATAACTTGAACATTTCTGCAGCTTCTGCTCAAATTTCCAACATCAACTTTATAATAACTAAACTGAGACAAAATGTTTTAATTTACAGTCTGATAAACTTCAAATGAACAAAGATCAAAAGAAATGTTAAAGCTGCTACCAGTTACCATGGTAACCACACACCGTCTCTTACTTCCTGATAAGAGGCAGACAGGAACACAGACTAAAACGTATCAGACTGACATTTACTGTGCTAAAACTAAAAGCTGTAATGAAGAAAAAGGCTCTGATGTTCACACTTTCTATAGTGTTTTATGTGGATATGAAAAGTTAAAAATACACTTCCTGTTTTGAAAGGAATCTTTCAAACTATAACTGTTTGGAAGCATGTGTGTGAACTTTACACCTTGAGTAAGTTTGAGAGAAAACCATAGATGGAAAGTAAAATACAACAAAACTAACAACATTTATTATGATGTATAATTTGTATATGTTTAAAAAAAAGCAGCCAGCTGAACATTTTGGCAGAAAATTCTCTTGTAATGTAAACTGTGGTTGTTTAAAAACCATTACAGACGTAAAAGTTTCCTGTCCAGTCACGTAAAGTCCAACTTTCTGTGACCTGTTTAGACTCAGCGTCTCTACTATGAAGTCTACCTGATCTATAAAGCTCCAAAGGGGGTGGGGCTTTCCCACCTGTGTCACAAAAATCCCAAAAGTGGTAAATTTGGACATTTCTTGCAGGTTATGTGCAGTTGTGGCAGGCTATTGTCGACACAAATCATACATTTTGATGTATACAGCCATTTGCATATATATAATGTATGAAATGTTTATACATTGGCATCCATAGACTTGAGGACTAATTCCATCTACCTCGGTGCCTCCTTGCTTTGTCAGGTCTTTGCCATGATTTCCCAAGACAAACAGGGATGTTTATTCAAAATCCATTAATTTACATGCTTTTATTAGTGTGACAATAAATACATAGCTGCTAGCATTCTTTTGTACTGTTTTCACATCATGTACTTCTTTACACAGAATTAAGAGGTTAAACAACATGATGCTTCTTTATTTATTGAGCCTAAAGTAAATATGCGGAGACTGCGTTTTTAATCTTTTTAAAGACCAGGATCTTTTGTTGCCGTGGTAACGAGTCTGGCTCCAGGTCTTCTGGAACAATAAATCCCTGATACATTCATTCAGAAAAGTGCACTCTGTAGGTGTTTTACGTATAAGAACACATCAATCCAGTGACATCACGATAATGATACATTAACACAGTCTCACTTTAAAGGCAATTAACATCATTTATGCAAATAAACAACAACAACAACAGCTGGTATGGGAAAGTAATGTACATGTATGTCTGACAACTGGTAAGCACTATAAATATAATACTATATATATATATATTTTAGGGAACAATAGACTACAAATCTATGGTTCCATCATCCTCAAATGATCAATGTTCTTAAAAAGTGCAAAACTATAGAATAAAAACAAGATTTGTATGATTACTGTTATTGGTTTTATTGATTGTCCTATAGGCATTGCTAAAAAAAGAGCAAAAAAGTTTGTAATAAGATGGAGGAACACCAAGTTCAGATCATTTTATAATATTCCATGCTTTTTTTCCCCATCTTCCTAATGAAACCTATTGACATTGATCTTTTTGCAGCTCAAGTTAATTTTGAATAATTTAGTATTTGAGCTGAACATCCCATAATCTCCAAGAAATGCGTGTCTTTAACAATTTATGGGACTGGCTGTTACCGATCTCCTTCATGGGGCGAATGTGCCAAGATTGATAGTACTTAACCGCATGTTTCTAGTACTGAAAATACTTTGAAGGCAGATACATTTTAGTTCTATTTTCTAAGGTGTCCTGAATTCAAAATAAACTGGAATAATTAGAGGAGAAGCAATTAAGTTCAGAATAATTACCTGGTGTTAGAATCAAGTTAGTCTTTTTCTTCTCTTATTCTGAGGCTTTATATGCATCAGAAAATAAATGGATGATTTTTAAACTCACTCGTCCCGTCTGCAGAAAGTTTTAAAAAGCTGATAAGGCCAGGTGGTGATAAGTTATTCCAAAACTGTCAATGCAAGCAAAAACTGAAATGTTAGCCAAATTAGTTTGAAAATGGAAAAAGAAAAAAGCTTTTTTTGAAGTTTCAGAGTGTCACTAGACTAATTTATTCCTAAAATCAGAGAATAATTTCCTGCTGAGTGTGAAGGAACGACAAAGAAAAAGAGCTAAATGTGATTTAAAAACTATATGATGTAGATCAGCTGCAAATATATTTCAGAATTAAGCAGGAACATATTTTCTATGTAAAAATATAGGTTTTATTTGCTAATAGCAAAGTAGTGATCAGCATTAAAAAAAGATAATTGCACAACGAACAGCTTGCTTTTGATTTGTCAGTCTCAAAACACACATTTCCTTCTATTCTTGGAGGCTTTTAATTTGAAATATTTAAAACAAGACTTGAGTTTAATTGACGGAATCCTAACAATTAATTAGTTAGACAGTTTTGGAGTTGTGAGTTTCTCCAAATTATATTTTTAACAGACAAACTGACTAATATGTTTTAGAAACAAAGAAAAGAATACAAATGTAACGTTCTGTTTTATGCATTTGGCAGAGAATTTAAACCAAAGCGACTTTTAAATGAGGCTGTAGCGATGCAGTTAACTAAGATATTCAGAAGGATGAACACTGTCATTTAGAAGTTCAAAAGATGTTGAGTAAAGGGAGGAGATGCTCTGTGAAGAACTGGATTTTCATGAGTTTCTTAAAAATGCTTGATGGAGCTCGGTAGGTCGTTCCACCCTCGTTGAACAACACATGATTGTCTTGAGCGTGGTGTGGGTGCAATCCTTTGACTGGAGTGTCCGAGTGATGTAAGCCTTTGCAAAAGGATTCAAGTTGATGGGAGGCGTCCCATTCAGGACTTTGTAGGCTAGCTTCAGTGACTTAAATTAAATGTGATGCTTGTAGCCAGTGGAGCTCAGAGAACAGAGGGGTGACATCTTCAGAGGATAGGAGACCAGTTAGGAGGGATTTCAGGAGCTGGGTGGCACGTTGGGTATACGGTCTGTTCGTTAATGTAAAGCAGCACAACTGAGCAACAAAGGCATGAAATATAAAGGCCAGGCAGTCAATGATCACAACACCCAAATTTCTTGCTACTTTGTTGGCGCAAAAGATTCAGTTTGGATGTAAATATTGTAGTGTATGGTTGGTTTGGCTAGGATGACGAGAATGGGTTTTCATCCATCTCAATCAGTGGAACAGTCTGAAAATAACGAGGATGGACTTCTTTCCCACATAGTAATCTGAGCCCATAGTTTCACAAAACCAGAGTGACTGTTGAGTCCTAAGTCTTCTGTGAATTAGGAGGATATGCGTTTTTTTTTTCAAGCTGTTTTTGAAGGCTGAACAGCATTAGTGTAGAAGTGAGGGGGAGAAGATATCTGAGATTTAAAAAAAAAAATGTTATTGTCTTGTGTTTACTGGCTTTAGCTGAACAAACATGGATCCTTCCAAACAAGCTTTTCCTTCAACATGCTCAGAAATCAGCAGGTTTTTACCAGGAGGAGGATTTAAAAACATACGTTTATGCCAAACTGCTTCCTTCGTTTAATATTTTATAAAATTAGAAAATAAAATGTTTTCAGTTTGTTTGGTTTTTAATTTTATATAAAAAGTTCTGACAGTGTAACTGTTTAACATTTAAAAATGGCAAAATGTAGGAAAATTGTATATTAGAAGCGTACAATTAAATTTTAGCCAGAAAAAACAAACACATTTTGGAGAAAATGTCAATGATGATCCTGTTAGTTTTCAACAACTTTATTTACTACTGCCTTAACGTTTTTGAGCTCCCATTACTTCCCAAACAAAGGGATGTTTTTGACTTGACATTAGCAATTTGCTGTAGTGCCAAATTTGGCTGAAGCACCTTGCTGGTAGCCATGGCAACAGCACAGCATGTCCCTTCCTGAGAAGAAGGGAGAAGATGAGAATAGTCTGCAGCCGTGCTGCTGCCAGCTTCTGCTAAACAACAGCATTCAGGAAGATAAGAAAACCTTCGTTACTGTTTGTGTTTCCGGGTTTGAGTCGATCACCGCGACGCCTCTTCCAGCCACCAGAGAGGGTCTGGAGGAGCTTATGTAAGAGCTGGAAAGGTGAAAGATGCTGAGATGCCTTGATCTCATTTAAACTGCCAACCTTTCAGTTGGATTATACAAATTTGCTCATTTGACCTCAGCGAATTCTTGGATAATGACTACATTTAGGCTTGGCTTTAAAAGACAACCATGTAACTACGGAGCTGGTAATGGAGGGACAGTTATCTGAAGCTGCTCTGAAAACCTGTAAAATAGAAGTGGGTTTGGTCACATCTAAAAACATGTTTTTATTTATTTATTTTTATAATTCTAAGTTAAGAAAACAAAGAACAACCTCAGTTTGTAGAAACACTCTTGTTTCTCAATGTTTCCAGTTACAAAGTTCTTTAAAGCCATACTCAGTAGCCAAGTAAACAAACGAGGTCTCGCTAGCTATTTTACAGAAACACGTCTCGGTGAACTCACCCCTCCCATCGGGTAAAATCCATATGCCAGCCTCCCGCGGACATAGGACCACGGTTTGCAAAGGTGACAAAGCAGAGTCAAACTCCAGCCGCAGAAATGTTCCCCCAGCTTTTCCTCTGCACCTCCAAACGATTTTAGTTTTCTGCTAGCTGAAAAGGTGTTTTTGGGGGGGACTCTGGTATTTTTATCTTAAAATGGAAGCGCTAACAGCCGGCTCTCTGTCCTACTTCTACTTTCACTTTCACTTCCGGGATGTTCTGCCCCAAAATGTGTCCGGGCGGATTAATGCCAATCCAAGCAGTGAGGAAATGCGGCAGACAGACAGCTGGATTGTCCAATCCTATCGTTCGGACCAAACGCTAGGATTGGCTGAAGTTTTTAGAGAACTGCGGGACAACTACTTTATTGATTTCTTTCGTTTTTTTTTTAAATCTCCACAATATATTTATGGCTATACTATATTAGAACGTTTTTAAGAGGCTTTAAAAAAAACGTTAAAAGCTACATTGTTTACCTGGCTACTGAGTATGGCTTTAAACAATTCTGATCTTGAACATTTCAGAACAGTTTATGATCCCGTCTACATACCAGGGACCGATCTCATCCCGGACACTCGCTCTTTGAACTGCTGCCCTCGGGCAGACGCTTCAGAACAATTAAAGCGAGAACAAACAGGTTGAAAAACTGTTTTTATGCCAGAGCGATAATTGCTCTCAATGCTGAGGAAACCTGAACATGGGAATTGTGCAATAACTGTGTGATGTTTTGATTTTGATTTTTTAAAAATATTTTTTTTGATTTTGATTCTTAACCCTTAGCAACTGCTGTTTTAGTATTTTATCGTATTTTAGTATTTATTTTTTATGTTCAGGCACCTTAAGGATTGCACTCTCAATTTCATTGTACCTGTACAATGACAATAAAGGTGATTCTGATTCAGATATGTTTTATAGATTAGTTTTCTTTTACCATTTCATTAAAATATCTTCATTCACATCATTCTAACAATGCTGACATACCTTCTCTTCGTGGCATAAGCTCCCCTGTAAAAAAAACAAATCAATATACAAAAGAAGAACTTTCCTTACTTTGCAATATCCCCCATGATTCAGTGGTTATTGGCAAAATGTAAATAAAACAATTGGGGAAAAAACTAAAAATGGCTTAATTGTAAAAATCAAAATATGAGCTTTAATATAATTGTTTCTGTAAAGACTTTCAGCAGTTCCCCATAACCGTGCACAGAAATATGATCAAATAATTCCAATTTTTATGTTTACACCCTTTAAAGTGATGCTATGCTTTACTTGTTCTGAGCACCCCCTAGTGTCCGTTTTAAATCACTGTCGTAAAAACAAACTTCCCTCCCTCCCCCTTGTTTTCCGTCCGTGTTTTCAAAACTACAAACCACAGAAGCAATTAGCTTCTTTCTTTTAGCTTCATCAGATAAAGGTTTTCTTTGGAGGCTCCGCCATGATGAACACGATGCGATAGTCTTCAGCTACGATTCAGCTCCCCTAAACCGAGATGTAAATATTGAAATGCCGTAAAGCGTCACTGCTTCTCGCAAGACGTGACTTTACGAGACTTCCGGGACACCGTGACGGAGACATTCGAGTTGCAAACGCTGTATTCTTGATCTAAACACTAGATGGGGCTGGGTGACCTTTCAGTAACCTTATAAAGGGTCATATTAACACATACTAGCTCGAGAAAAAGGTTTAAAAATATGACAAAGTTGCAAAGTTTCCCTTTAAATCCACCGAAAAAACTGAAGTTTCACTTGAAAGTCTGTGTTGGTTGACCAGTAATCATTCTTTCTTATTATGAATGCTGGAGTAGTTTTTAGGAGCTCTGGGGCTTTTCAATGCTTCACACCATGTTGTCATATTATAAAATCCAAGGTGAGAAGGCTGCACAAACACACAAGCCAGAACCTGCTGACTGCATATTCGTGACAAAACAAATGACAAGTTTCATCTGATAAACAGATGAACATGTCAGACTCCTGTTGCCACAGTGTGATACCACTGATGTACAAATACTATGGTTTACTGGCTCTCAATGCCCTGTTGCAGCTCCTGGTGTAATGAGGGGATATAGAGTGAAGCTCAGAATATAATAAACATGTATTTTTGCTTTACATCGAGAAAGAAAAATCCCAGGCTGCAATGCACATTATGTTTTATAAGAAAAATGTTTTAAAAAATAATAAGCAATGTGATTTTTGCGCATCACTCAAAACTGCAGCATGTTTGACTTTTAACAGCAGGAGAATGACAAGCAGACCTAGCATTGGTATCACTAGTTGTGGTTTCCAGCAAGCCACTCAAAAAAAAAAAAGACAAAAAATAAGGATTTTTAATATTTGCAAAGACCTAAATTCATACTGACTGCACCTTTGTTTTGGTTTTGTGTGATTCCCGAATAACAAGTGGGATATTTTACCCTTACAGAAAACAAAAACTTCAAACACAAACATTTGAAGACTTTTGTCATGAGGAAATATAATAAACATGGCCGATCAAGATCTGAAAAGCATGAGTTTTCTAGTTTTAAAGCAAACAATTCTTATAATTCTCCACATTGTCCAAAAGTTTGATTGGATGGCGACTACATGCATGATTGTTACACCCCTGTGCATTTTCCCTGGCCAGGTTGTGATGGTGCAGCAATCTGCATGGCCTTGATTGTTAAATGGTCTGCACCTGTGGGAGCAGGCAAAAAGTCTGCTGGGAGAGGCCTGAGGAAGAGCACCACTGGAGCTGCCACCAGCCTGGTAGAAGCTGGAGATTAGGGGAGGATGGCTCCTTTTTTTTAAAATAAAAACCTTTTAGACATATCTCCTTGTGTTCAGTCTCCATTTTATGTTGTGGCCCAATGAGCCGGGTTGTAACATAAGTGGGGGCCTGTCCGGGATCATGGAAGAAGGCCTGTGAGCAAGGCTTGTTGGTGTGACCAAACAGATGACATGACAGTCCTAAAATCACCATAAATATGTGCACGAGTTTCTTTTAAGTACTAGGATAAATTAACTTATTGTTGTATAAAAGAAGAATTACAGAGAGGTCCGATTGTTGATTAAATGTTAAAAGGGCTTGCCACAGTCGTGAGCACATCAGAGCGGCATTATGAGGTGAGGTCCAGAATCAGTCGGACCCAGGTCACCCGGTACTGCTCCTGGACTCAAACCTCTGCAGAGCCTTCAGCCTCCTGAGTCGCCTCAAAGACTGCAGAGTGTGACTTGTGAAAAAGCGGAGTGGGGGACTCGGCGTTTGTTGCAGGTTCATCTGTAAACGCTGCAGCGGTTCCATCGGGACCTCACCTCGTTAAGCCCCTCCGCTGCTCGCGCCGGGTTATTGTTCTGTCGGACCAGTGAGAGGCGCATAGAAGTCTAATTTCTCCGTCTCCGTCGGTGAAAGATTACTGACCAACGAATTTCGGGAAAACCGGAAACAAGAGAATTGTTAAGAAGACTTGATAAAGTTGGAGGTGTACAGTTCTGGTGTTATTGGTCTGTTGGAACCGGTTCTCGATTCCCACTCTAGTCTCTCAGCTCCATCACACCTGATTTGAATCAGTGGCTGATTAACAAGATTCAGAAGAATTCTGAAGATGTAATTTAACAAAAGACTCAGGTGTGTTGAATCAGGATAAATACTAAGGCCCTCCAAGACCGGAGTTTGACACCCCTGATTTATACCATGTGTTTATGAACGTGGGTCTATATCTAGTTATCCATCTATCTATCCATAGATTTTTTTTCTCTTTCTTTTCTCTCTATTTTCTGCCTGCTTTTTCATGTTTTAATCTGCTGCCTCCATTTGGTTCTCCCTGCCTTTATCCCACAAAATACACTGCAAACGCTATCATCTTATAAACCAATTTAACTAACTACTCATCTTTGAGGATATTTTTGAATGTTTTGAATAATTTGATGAATCATTTCAGCGTTAGTTTGTAACAGACATAATGATTCTCTGCTATAGATGAATATCTGTTCCCTATAGCTCATTTGGGTTGAATATTTCAGGTTCTAATCTACCCACATTGCTCTTCCTCTATTTGTGACCACCCAGCAACAAGAGTGAAGCGATCCCTTTGTAAACAGGCAGACTTGTTGAAAAACCAGGGTTTTAATCAGCTGCCTTTCAGGAAAAGAGGTCCAACACAAATTAAAAATAATGACAAGATTAGTTCATTCCCTACAGCTGGTTGTACTAGATCTGACCGCGCAGAGGGCCAACACGCTCTACATGCTCAGCCACCAGGAGTTCAATTAATCCCCCAATCCTTTTATTTGAAGAACTTTTTAATTTGATTTCCCTGAACATGCGGTGCCTGAAATTCAACTTCAAATGGTGAAAATCCATTCAACTCTTCTCTACGTCGCCGTCTCGGCTTTATTTAGACACCTACTGGCAAACAAAGCAGGAGCGAAGTGAAAACTAACTACCTAAACTATAGATTTAAAAAATATATCAGTGGTTACAGCAGGAGCCTCTGACTAATCCAAATGCATGAAATTTCCTTCTTGTTTTCAGGTTTTCATTAAGCGGAGTAATTCCAATTTGTTTCGCCACAAGCTTTTAGTTTGAGGAGAAAGGTTCAAAACCCTTCTGTTTCTAAATGTCTTTGTTAGTGAAGGATGCTACAAGAATGTTTCAGCTTCTCATTCATCACAAGTGTGTATTTTAATGTCTGCTGTTAAATTAAATTAAGGTTTAATGGCAGGAAATGTCTCCTTTATATTTATTGCAATAACACATCTATAAAATCTATTATTTTTGCATTTTGCAGCAAATTAGTGCATCTGCAAGAAGTCGGTCATTAGTATCATTGTTTTTATCTTTATTGCCTTCTGTTTTTATGTGTATTAATGTTAGAAACCTATAAAAACTGCAGGAAGGAGGGGGCATCCCTTCATTTATGGGCAGAATAAACAATAATCCAAGGTAATTCAATGGTAGTTTGCCACATTCTGTTTTTATTTAATTTATGTCAACAGATCAGGGTGCTCATTTATGAAACTTTGCGTATAGAATCCTTACTAAAACTTGCTTAAAATTTCAGGTACGCAAATTCCATATCCGACTTATAAAACCCTACAGATCCACGCAGTTCTGCTTTATAAATCGCTCTCATACCTAGAACTGTGCTCAGCTGTTTTTGGGTCAGAACCCTCCTCCTACACACCCACATTCTGCCATATACGGTCAATGCAAAGTACCTCATGAATAATTGCATGTGCATAAGCCGATGAGTTTCTGGCTTTTAGAAAACGTCATTTTACAGAGGCTGAAACTCGAGGTGCTTGTGGTGGATGGACGGAAAAATGTTTTATTAGGTGGTGAAATGTTGACGGATCACGAGACACGGAAGTGCCCTCGCTGCAGCGCGTCTGCTGTCAGTCTAAGATCTAAGAGAAACGTTTAATGACATTTAATTGAATCCAAAGGGGAAGACACATCATGTTGTTCATCCTATCAAACAGTCAACCTGTTGGATTAAATCGCTGGTTGAAGGGAACCTGAGAACGGCCGGTGACACCGGGTTTTACTGGTTCCGATGGTTCTGTTGATCTAATACTGGACCCAGTTGATCCATAGGATGCTCTAATGAATCTATCGATTCATTAGATAGAATCAATTCTATCAATCGTCCAGTCATTATCTAGAAATCTCTAAAAAATCTCTCCCATTCATCCGGAGTCTGACTACTGGCTGAGCTGCAGCTCATTACGCACAAGTGTCCCTGCAGGATTCCTAAGTCTCAGAAATCACAATTAATGCACCAATAAGTGCAGCTGTTCTATAATCTGAAGACGACTGGATGAACATAATGGGATATTTTTCGAAAATGCGACATATTTTCATTCAGATTTTTATTTTTATTCTTTTTAGAGACAGGATTGTTGGTTTTGTGTGTGTGAGGGTCTACAAGTCTTTAATTGTGTCATAAATTCAACATTTTTCATCTCACCAGCTGCTCTGACAGGTGTCACGTCTCCAACAGGTCCTTACTCCAACAGGTCCCATGTTTTTATCATGTTTGATTCAGTTTTTTGTGAAGCACTTTGTGATTTTTTCTGTGAAAGGTGCTATATAAATAAACTTTTACTTACTTACTTACTTACTTACTTACCCAAGGTTCAAAATTTGCTTAGAGTTGCCACATTTTTTTGTTACGTTTTCTTTTATAAATCCCAAAGTTTGCGTAAAAAGTGACGTACGCAACTTTCAGGCCCGTTTTGTGCGTAAGCAAGTTTTATAAATGAGCACCCTGGACTTTTAACATTGTTTTGGTGCAATTTAGCAAAAATGGTCAAAGATAACACCAATATATTATGCTGCAATACAGTAATTTCCTAGTATGTGTTATGTCCATTTTACATGTTTAATTATATTTTGGCGTTTCCCAGTTTATCAGATTAACAGAAATTATTATTACTATTTCGCAAAAAATATATTTAAGCTTTAGAAGAATAAATCATGTTTAGAGTTGAGGTTAATAGTTTTTGGTCATTATCACAGCTGCGTGGTGGAAATCTTCCTGCAGTTTTCATGAACCAATATGAGCTGTAAAAGACTAAATCTTCATTCAAGAATATAAGTGGGCGAACAATTAATATTTGAGCAGTTTTAGAGAGGAAAAACATGGAAATGAGTGGAACTCCAACATATTTGAGAAGCAAGAAAACGTCGACCAAAGTTTTAGATTATCTGTCTTGTTAGGCGACTATTATTAGGTGTTCCACATTTATTTACTTTTTTACTTAAAATCACATGCCTGTGTCTCAGCCAGCAGCTTTAGACTCAGTAAAGCAACTCCTGACCACTACAGTAGTAAACAACCTGCTGCATGGTGGAGCCGTTTGTAGCACTAGTGCCTTGCAGCAAGAAGGTCACAGGTTCGATTGAGATGTAGAGTGGATAGAAAGTGCATAATATGGGACCTTTAAAGATGGATGGAAGCACTGAGATGCAGACTAACACACTGTAGCTCCTATCGAAGGGACTAACAGCATGTGGTCCTGTGTTTATAGTCTATACTGCAGAATTTACACTGTGAAAACAGACCATTTGTTCACCAGCGATGTGCATCACTCATGGAGGACTCCACATTAGGACGCTCTAATGCTGAAGTCGAAACCAGATTCTACTGAATCACTTCACTCCTACTCACCGAGGCCGTAAAAGGCATAAATGAGGGAGGTGTGTTTGCAAAGCTGAAGACATTTTCTCAAAAATGATGAAGAAATATTTTGCTGTGTTTATGAAAAACAGCACACAGGGGAAGATTCACAAACATGGTGCAAAAAGCTGATAATGTAGAGCCTCTTCACTGAGGTTTGTATGGTTCGGATCAAAAATGTTGCATCGTGGTGTTCAGACACAGAGAAGAGCAATGAGCTGATTCTGAACATGGCACTGCTTTCAAATGATTTTTCTTCATAACACATGTTCCATACGGATGGTAACAATTCAAAAATATTTCTTTAACTTTTACACCAGGCAGAAAGCAGAGAAAGGGATTAAAAATACTGTAAAATATTATTATAAACAATAAGAATGTGAATAATAAGGTCATAGTCGTAGACTGTAACAATATTTAATATTTGTTTTAAAAATCATTAGAACTTTCTTTAAATCAAATCATTTGTTAGTTATATTTAGGAGAAACTAAATTATGACTGACCTGCATTTAAAAGGACTTTAAACCTCTTAAAGCTGAAGTCAGAAGTATTTTTTATGTCACAAAGTTTTATAAATGTTTAATTTTTTAACGTTCTTTAAGTTCCGATCGGGTTGGTCACGCCCATCGGAAGAACAGCTGATAAGGACGCGTCACAGAAACACCAGTGACACTTCTGATGAAGACCTGAGCCGTTGGTCGAAACATGTCAAGAAAAAGGTAAACGAAACTTAGCTCATAAATATTACATGTCTGAACTAAAAGAACGTCCATCCATCCATCTTTTTTAACTGCTTCATCCTCCACAGAGGGTCACGGGGGAGCTGGTACTAAAATAACGTTAAATAAATTAATTTAAGAAGAAGACATGATGAACTTCACCAGTATTTATAAATGTTTGTTGTGAGAACATGATTTATGAGCTGTGAATGAGTCGTACAGTTTGAGCAGGAGCTGAGAGCCACGGCCGTGTACGTCCAGCTTTAGAGACCGGAGTATGCACAATTGTAGAGGTGGGGTGCAGGAGGGGGGAGCTGTGGATTCTGTCTTGCTCAAATGCTCTGGACTCTTTAAAGGTTTTACTTTTAGTGAATCTGTTCCTCTTTGTGTTTGGTTCCCCGTGTCTCCCTCTGCTCCTCCTCCTGCCACTCCTCCACAGGTGTTTCTCATTCATTCAGTAATCTGTCACCTGATCATCATTCCCCTGATCACCTTCCTCTCCATATATATAGACTCTTCAGTTCATTCACTGTTGTCTCCTCCTGGTTGTCTCCTGTGTTCTTCCCAATAAAACCCATTTTCGCTTGTATTTTGAGTTCAACCTAACTGCAAACGTGACAGAATCAGATCGTAAATGTTCATGTTTTTGACAGCTATCTCAGACAGGAGTTATGCTTCCTTTTTTAACACCTCTTTTGGTTGAATTTACCATCATACCGATGAAATCCCCTCTCCTGAATAAAGTGATCCAAAAAATCTGCACAATATGGCCGAGATGAGTTTGGATCCAGCACGTCTCTGGCTGCCTGCAGTCTGCCTGTAAGACTTCATGATAGTCCATTTCTCCCTGTCCATACCCATAAATGAGTTTGGCATGGGTTTGATTCCCTCCGTGGAAACGCAGCCAGGGAGACCGACAGTGAGGCCGCTGTGATGAATAGCCTTTTTAAAACCATGAAGTACAGCAATGCCATTGTTTTCTTCACCACCTCCCGACTTGCCCCTTCCCCTCCCTCTCCCCAGTTGTTTTGTTTTTTTCTTTCTCCATGTGATGGATTGGTTTTCAGTTGCTGAGCGTCAGTGCCATTAGCCATAGGAGCTGTCCAATAGTGCCGCAGCGGCATACGTGCGGAGACACAGATCAGAGCAGGAACCGACATTTCCGAGCAACGGGCCTCTGATGCGTGCAACGCAAAACCAGTAATGGAGGTCGCGCCTCAGACAGCTATTGATGTAAAATGGGATTCTGTGTCACTGAGCAACACAAACAGGTTCAACAGCAGAGTGTGATCATGAAATGAAAAAATAGTGCTGAGGCTTTTAATCCTGACACAAATGAGACTTTAATAGGAAACATGTAAAAAGTCCACTAAAATGTCCACTTTTCTCAATAATTACATATTTACTGTTGTTTTTCCTGAGATTAAATGTATCTTTTTATGCCATAAATCTGCAAGTATGAGCCTCGACGATAGATTTCATTCCCTTCCAGATGAAACAGAATTAGTTCTGAATCATTTGAGCTCACTGAGGCCTTGTAATCTTGTTTAATTCTGCTGTGACATTTGAAACCACTTAAGAAGTAGTTTGAAAGTTTCACTTCATGATAAGAATAGACCAGTGAACATTCTGCAGTCATTATTGCACAAGTTCTTTTTTTTTTTTTTCCACTGTGCCTCGCTGAGACCTCTGGCTCCTCATCCACAAAGGGAAAGTCGTGGATAAAAAGCAACTCTTGTTATTTAAATTCAAATGACATCTGATAAGAGATTTTTTTTCTGGGGAGTCTGATCTGATGGTTTCATTGCATGAACAGCTTGGATTTCCTGCTTTTTTTTAAAAAAAGGGAACATAATTAAACCAGTTAAGATATTTAGGTTAACTGATGGTTGAAGGTTAATTGTTTACATATAAAATGAGGATAAATATCTAAATATATATATATATATTTTTTTATCTATGTTACCTCAGAGAAGAGAGAAAACTTTAACAAAACACCAGTCAATATTATTGCAGCTCAGTGTTTTATAGCCAATCAATACTGGGTATTGTGGAAGCTTCAGTCATTTTCCTGCTCTGGTTCTCTGATGTGTTTCAGTCACTCAGATTTAATGATTTTAGTTAAAAGGTCTTTAAAGGACCTAAATTGCAGTTTTTGCTTAAATCAATTAATCGGTAAATAAATCTTTGTGGATATTGCTATGAAAGTAATTCTTCTATATGTGTTTCAATATAAGACGTTCACATGGGCCTGTCATTTACCTCTAAGGCCTATATAAAGAGATGGAATAGAAATATATAGAAAATGTTTCCTTTAATGATGCAGAATTTCTGAGATAATCTATTACAATAACAAGATTTTTAAATAGTAAAGTAATTAAATATGTTACTTTGAACCCTTACTGCCATCATGGTGTTCAGTAAGTAGTTAGAAATAACCTAAATCATATTATTAATATTACAAATACTCAATAAATCCATATTATTGCATTTGATCATGCGTTTTTGCTGAGTTTTGCATCCTCATATGTTACCAGACATCTAACTAAAGTAAGTCAGACGTTACTAAAGTGGGTGGACAATAATTACATAGATAATATATTTTATTTAAGTAGATATACATGCCATGCATTGACTGGAAATGCTCTCTACGGGTCACAAATGAGTTCCTGCCTCAAGTAGAGGAGTTGAAGTTTGTCGGTGTCTTGTTCTTGAGTGATGGTAGACGGGAGATGGACTGAGGGCTTGTGGCTTTGTCTTCACTAATGAGGGTGATGCTCTAGTCTTGGTGGAGAGAGCTGTGCATTGAAAGGAGTCAGCTGAGGTTCACGCATCTGATCCGGATGCCTTTCTTTGAAGGTTTTCACGGCACATCCCACTGGGAGAAGACCCCAGGACTTCTCTGGCCTGAGAAGCCTTAGGGTCCCTCATAATGACATGGGAAGGGGGATGTCTATGCTTACCTCCTGGGAACTCCATGACCCAAGATAAGCAGAAGATGGATGTATAGATAGATGGCAATACATACTTCCACTTGCTTTTGAATGCTGAAAGAACATGAACCAGCATTTTGATTCTCCATATTGTGCATATAAAGAATTAAGATGTATTTTGAGTTGGTGCTTCTTCAATGCATCATGAGTCTATGTTAAACAATTGCAAAAAGTAAAAAAACATAAAAAATGAAAATAATGCAGGAAATCCTTGATTCTCCTTCACATTTTATTTCTTGTTGAAGGTGCTTTCCGCATGACAGTCTTCCCTTTTTGCATAAAGCATCTAAAGGAGTCACTGAATCCTTGTGGAAATAATAAAAATGAGGTAAATCATATGCCTTGCTCTTCACAGTTCCTGCACCAGATGTCAAGCCTCACACCACAGCTGGCCTGAGGCTTTAAACAGAACTCTCCACCTCAAAACGCAGAAAGTGGAAAGATTTGATGGAAGAGTGATGAAGCAGACTTCCACAAGCTTCTCTGATATATAGTGCTTTTATTTAAAAAATCTAATAAATTATGGTTACACAAGTTAGATTATTGTAGATGTTTCTGCAAATACCAACACAAATTAAACAGAAAAAAGGAAAAGGATTGCATCCAAATTTTGTAATCAATAATTTCCCATTAGTCTCACTCCTTTGAGTTGTCCTCATTGCTGTGCTGAGTTGTGCATGGGATTTGCTGAAACCAACAGACTGTGCAAAATATTTGGCACCAGAAAACGACAATTAAAATAAAGAAATAAGCATTCTTATTAGATTTTCTTTGAATTTAACAGAATCTGTTCAGCACAAACGAGTGGGATTTTTAAAGCGAAAACTGAAAGCTCAGCAACATTTTAACCTTCAGAATGACCTCCACCTTCTGACCTCTGAGCTCAAAAATGACCCCACAAAGTTTCAAAATAAAACAAACTTATTCTTATAAATAATTCTATTGCCTTTGTATTTTTTTTTACCTATTTGAATGTGATCAGACTTTATTGAGGATGTTGTTTGATCATTATTTGATTTAGTTTTTTTTTTTTTTTTTTTTTTTGAGAAACGCTACTTCTCTCTCGTTTTGACCTGTGAGGTCAAAATTGACCCCATCTGGTTTGTGATTTAAATATAAAAGTGGATTTTTCACCCAATTCTGTGTTTAAATATCTCAGCATGAAGATAATGTCTGAAATTGTCCAGTTTCACCTCCTAAAATCTGCATGCAGCCAATTTCTTAGAAAGTAATGATGTGGGATTTGTGAAATTGACAAAATAATTTTGAAAGCTGCTTCCAAAATGTTAGAATGGAGACGCTGTTTGATAAATCACAGCTTCTTCTCTACAAATTGCATGCAGCTGAAGCCTTGGCATGAGTTTTCTGTGATTTTCTGCAGGCTAATTGTGTTTGCACAGGTGAACTGATTTGGACATTCAGTGTGATTTGTTCTTTTTACTTTGACAGTTTTTGCTCAGATTTTAAATTTGTCAGTAACTTTTTCAATGTTTGTCTTTGATTTCCACCATGTCGAATATTAACTCAAGTCAGTTCACTTTTATCATACTGTATCACTTAGTAAAATGTAATTTTGGAGCAGAAATTGTAAAGAGGTCTTTTTTTTTAGCATTAGTGTGTGATATGATTTATGGTTATTTTATTATAAACATTGGCCAGCTTTCTAAACAACTCTTAATTGCAGCACTAGCCCAAGCGTCTTGGTCGCTTAGGAGCCCCCCCACACTCATGGGTCCTATTTGAATTACAGTCAGGCACACATGGCAAACCATCACAAGTGAAATCTACTAAATGATAATCATCATCTATTTGATTAAATTCCAAATAATCAGCTCTAATGGTGAAGTAGGATACTCTTCAGTGTATGGTGGGTAGATTTTACTCACTCTTATACAGACAGACTAATCTGTTATACATTTGCTAATCCTTTTTCAGCCTGTCATCCATTCTGAAACTTTCCACACGTGTGATCGTTGATCAGCTAAACATCAGTTGTGGTCGCCTTGTGTGAATAAAACTAGTACTGAAAAGAAATCTGTCCTAGACTCAGTAAAAGTATTTGACCTGTTCTGTTTTCCAAATTATAAACATTTAAAACAGAGTTTATTGTTTGATTACTAGTCAGTAATAGACGGCTAATTCTAACCTGCTGTAAGACCAGTTTTTTCTAAAGTTTTAAACTTTTAAAGTTTAGTTCAGAATTAGAGGTAGTTTAACCATTCAGCAACCATCAGAAGACTAAAGGCCTCACCTCGCCTTTATCTGCTTGTCCAGGTTGCGGGGGCAGCATCCCAACTACGGAGTCCCAGACCAATCTCTCTCTTCGGCCACCTCCTGCTCCTCTGGCAGGACCCCAAGGTGTTCCCGGGCCAGATTGAAGATACTTTCTCCAGCATGTCCTGGGTCGACCCGGGGGTCTCTTGCCGGCAGGACATGCCCAAAATACTTCCCCGAGAGGTGTCCAGGAGGCATTCTAACAAGATGCCTGAACCACCTCAACTCACTCCTCTTGATTTGGAGGAGCAACAGCTCTACTCCAAGTCTCTCCCAAATGTCCAAGCTCCTCACCCTATCCCTAAGACTGAGCTCAGCCACTAGGGCTGGTACTACACCTGTACAGAAAAAACACAGTACAGATGTTGGTACTTTTACAATAAAATGTCCCTGTACATGAGGTGCTTCATTTCTCCACCACTGCTCCGTTCCACAGGTGAGACACAGATGAGACCTGGAGGAGCAGAATGTCCCTCCTCTCTCTTTCAAAATGGTTCTCGCACAAGCGTAGCGATTTTGGGGTTAAAAATTCTGGGTTCGGGTTAAAAAACTCCAAAGTTTGGCTGCATTTTGGAAAGGTAAACGGGAACAGCAAAATGCAACATATGCAATGAGATTTGTGCAGCGAAAAACAGGAATTCCAGCAATTAGTCAATACCACGCATCACATATGAAATTAACTTGCGAGCTGCAGAGCCGTGTTCAGTCCGACTGGAAGAAAAAACAAAGGAGGAGACCCTGAGCTTCCAGCCTCTAATGTATCAGGAGTGTGTGAAAGGAAGACAGTGACATAACAGAAAGTTCCCGAGGTTAGTAATAAATACCTGTAATAATAGTAAATGCATAAATATACCACAAAATTATGTTTTGTTTTGTTTTTGTTTAATTTTTTCAAAAATGATTAATACTTTAATTTCTCTTAGAATTATACATATAGGTACCAAAAAAAGTACTGGTATCGAAAACCAGGTATCGTTACAGGAGTAGTATCGAAAAATAGCTAACGGTACCCTGCCCTACCGGCCACACTACGGAGAAAACTCATTTCGGCCGCTTGCATCTTTGATCTCGCTCTTTTGGTCATTACCCAAAGCTCATAACTATAGGTGAGGATTGGGACATAGAGCAACCGGTAAATAGAGAGCCTTGCTTTCTGGGTCAGCTCCCTCTTCACCACAACAGACCGGTTCAGCATCCATCACTGCAGACGATGCCTGTCGATCTCCTGCACCCTCCAACACTAAAGGTCTCAGAAAAAATGAATTCATGTGAATTTTTTTTTAATTTGTGCTGTTAAATGTGTGTTTAAAGTAAAAATAAAATGTTTTATGAAAAGGGTCAGTCTAAATTAGGTTAAAACTACTAAACAATAAGAACAACTTCCTCCTCTCTATCAGCACCTTGGACAGTTCCATGTTTTCGCTGCTGAATGCAGATAGAAACAGACGGGGGGGGGGGGACTACCAAAGAAAGTTTTTTTTCTCTTTAGTTCTGAAACATAATCCACAATCGCTATAAGGTGTTAGATATGTGACATGGTCTGGTTTACCCAGTATGTGCATCACAACTCTCTCAAAAAGATCATTGTGTGGTAACTAACTTCTTGTTTGCTGGTTAGAATCATGCTGATATAAAAACCCTCTGATGTTTTCATTTTATGACCATGTTTGAAGCTTTTAACCAAAACTCCAACAGCATGTTCTGATGTGTTATGCTCACACTCAACACTGCCCACTGGTTACTGGCTGCCCACACCCACCTCTAAACTTCTGTCTCGTTAATCATTAATGGCCAATATGAAACTGGATTCCACTTGGGCGAATTGAAAGATAACAGCACTGGCAGAGCAATATGATCACCCAATCAGAGGTAGGCAGCTCCCCGGCCGTGACAGCTCTCTATCCGGGTACTCTGATGGAACAGAAGAGACAGACTCCAGGAACTAAATGAAGGACAGGGCTGGTGTGTGTGTGTGTGTGTGTGTGTGTGTGTTGCTGAGTGTGTGAATGGATGCCCAGTGGTGCTGGTGGGGTAGAGATAAGGCCTCGGGGAGAAGAGGAAGATGGAGCAAGATGCAGGGCAGAGAGTGGTATGTCACTTCGAAAGGGGAAAATGGTATAAGTGATGGAAAAATCAAGTCAGGAAAGCTAAGAATGAATATTTAGAGGCAGAGGGGGAAAGAAAGACATGGCATGATGGAAGTTTGGATAGACATCCAACTATTTGAAGTATTTTTAGAGGATAATGGAGAGACTCCAGTCCCCTGAATACTGATTAGGACAGAAAACTCCGGATATTTCCCCCTAACGTTTCCTGTCTATTACTATTAATGGAAACTCGGAGTTGCTCCCAGTATGGCTGTGGTTCAATGGGCTGCATCACCTTATCTGTTGTAATTTTTATGAGTCTGTCTTGACTCCCCTTCTTGCAGACCCCATGCTGTCTTTCCTACAAGGATGTTAATGGGAACTTGATGTGCTTGTTAGCAAATAAAATCTGGCAGCAGCAAGCTGTCAGTTAGGACTGTTGTGATGTACTTCTGTTGTTGTCAACCGACTTGGGACGGCGAATTTGTTGAATGTCCCTGGTGCTTAGGAGAGCGGTTCAGAGCCTATCAAGCATGTCTTTCCTTCCCTCTGCCTTCCTCTTTAATATTTCCCAGCTCCACTCAGTACATGACCTGCTCTAAAACAGATGGTTGAAAGGAGTTTAGGGAGAAATAAGTTACAAGGACGTTGTTTATGAATTTCTGGGCTGAGGGGGAGAAAAATTGCCAGGGGGACCTTACATCACAGAGAAGAGTGGAAGGGGAAAAGAGATGAATGCAAGAAGTGGGGGGGATGGTTGTTCATTCGGCGTACAACATCTGTTAGGTTGGTGTCTTTGAGTGTTAGGCCTCAGGTGCACCACTAAACTGAAACTACATCCCCCATCATCCAATGGGACCATCATTTATTTTATAATACTGTGAAACACGACATAACGTCCTTCCCTTAATGTTAGTTTCAACAGCTTTGTCAATAAGGGACATTGTTAGTATTTTATGTGGGGCATTAAAGCTTTATTGTGTAATATTTTGTTTCAGGTTAATTTTATGTGACTTTGTTTTTGTTTGTTTTAAATAAAACTCCAGTTTTCTTCACCTTTTAAAAAGAGAGAGTGTCTGTTTGCATCTGTCAGTTTTAGGGGTGTAAGAAAAAAATCGATGCACTGATATATCGCAATATTTTGTGTGGCAATATTATAACGAAATTCAATTTCCTAACAAATTACATGCAAAAATTAGCAGCGGTAGTTTATTTTTGTGTTGCATTTAAACCTCTGATTACTTGTTGACTGCAGTCATTAGTAGGGATGAACCGATACGATTCCGGTATCGGTTAAAGTTACCCGATACCAGTGGCTTCACTGTCTGTGATTTGTGATTTCTATTGTAGTTTCCAATATTGAACACTAGGGGGAGCTATTGAGCTAAAGAGGAACAGTGTGGGTTGAGAGCTGGAGATGGTGCCAAATAGTTCATTTTATTTGGTTAAAATGTGGAAAACTGCAATAATTTCACTGTGAAATCACAAAATGGTTATTTTTCACCTTATATTTTAGTTTTGTGATCATTTTTTAATATATTTAACTTTTTTAAATCTAACTCAGTTATTTGTTGTAAAAAGCAGAGAAGAAAAAAGATAAAACCTGTATTCCAATTTGTTGCATTTTTTTGTGTGGTAGAAGTATCGGTATCGGTACTCCGTATCGGCGAATACTCAGATTTGAGTATCGGATCGGTTTTGAAAAAAGTGGGATCGGTACATCCCTAGTCATTAGTCCTCAGCAGTCCTCCGCTTCCACAAAACATTGCGATTTTGCAATAGTGTGTGTGTGTGTGCGTGTGTGTGTGTGTGTGTGTGTCAAATGTTGCTAACTTCACACAGCTATCCAGTGAATGAAGCATAGAAGATACACCCCCAACCCAGCAGCTTGACGTGTGGACACATTTTGGTTTTAAAACAAAGAAATATAGTAAAGACTGTGACAGGAGTGTTACGACCTCCTTTCGTCTAGGAGTTAAAAAGGAGGCCAACACAAAACGATGAATAGGTTCAAAGCAAACTATATTTATTATTAAACAAAACAAACTAAATCAACACAGGAGGAGGACTGTTAAAACACAAATAACCCATCCAAAGGGAATAAATAACATAAAATCACTCCTCTTATGTAAATAAGTTAATTTAGTTAAAACCAAGGATACAAAAATTATATAAATACAATAAAAGTCTGGGTAAAATAAAAACTAGACAAGATACAAGACAAAGCTAAAATTGTGGATTCCCACACCTAAAATCACTTTGTCAGTCTAGTTAAAAACAACTTTAAACTGCCATAAAAACTCTCAACACACACAACCACCCAGGGGACAGCAGAACCCGTCTGCTGCCCCTGAACGACTGGCTGGAGCCTCATTTAAGCAGAGCTTGACTGGGGAATTGGATCCAGCCGTGCAGCTCTCCGGCCTGCGTCTCTCTGGAGCGCTGCTGGCTGGAACAGGTGGGAGGAGTCGGCAGGGCACCGGCGCTGCCCAGGTGCGGGACCGTAACACCACCCCCCCTTAAAAGAAAAAGGAGGCAGCATGAATCCTTTTGATAAAAGGCACAAACACATACGGTCACAGCACACAGAACCTCCCCGACACAATAACCCTCATCAGCAAATTTTAAGTTAACCTCGATTTAATCTCTTTTTTTTTTTTTTTTTTTAACCAGACTTCACAAAAATAATGAGTATCCCCACTAATTGTCTTAAATAAATCTAACTAACTAACCCTAGTCTTCATGTGGACTATTTGGGGTGGGCGTATCAAGCACAAAATCCCACGGGAGCCTCCCTCGCTCCCTGGCGTGCTCCCGAGGTGGTAGCTTGCGCTACCAACACTAACCCCATCACCACAACACTAATAAAACAATAAATAGGACACAACCCAAAGGGATTGCACCTCTTAATCCTACAGGGGATCTCTGTCAAAACTAATCAAAACGAGTCTCTAATCCCAAACTTGTACCAAACGGCAACCAGCAGGTTTGGGGAAAACCACCACGGTGGCCCAGGACGCACGAGACTCAAAACCGGCCAGGACAATCCCTCATGCCATCACATGAGCCCACGGATCTGTAAAACACAGAAAAGAAACAAACCCCAGTGCACTAAGTGCTGGGCATCAACGTCACATCCCGTCGTCCTGGATCAGCACTGGTCTTTGACTTCTGTGCTCGGTTCATTGGGTGCTGAGGCCAGACTCTCAAACTCGAGCTTACACAGTCTTACTTTAGTCTCCGAGTCATTTTTCCGAACGTCGGATCTCCAGGTCCGTCTCCATCCGTCGGAGGCGAGCCTTTTCTTCAGCTCCAGGCTGCGGTTCGGTCAAACCGGATCCAGAACCTCGCACCATCCTGCGAGTCTGTACTGGGTGTACAAGAGAGTATCTTTATTAACAGGAGAAGGAGCCTTACTTGTAACGGGAGGCGGCTGGATCGCGTCCTCTGACACCGGAGGGGATTCCTCTTTTGCGGCGTCTTCATCATCGTCTGGCGGCTTCACTGGAACGGCAGAAGCACTGGCAGACCAACAGGCAGTTTCCTCCTCATTCCTCGAGTCCCCCCATCATCATGCCGAGGTGTCCAGCATTTTCTTCCAAATCGCTCCTGCAACACACCTCGACCAGAACCCGAGAGGGGGTCTCTAAAATTTTTCCAGACTTTAACACAAACTGCAATGAACCATAAACCAAAGAGGGGACCAGCTGACCAACAAATACAACAAAAACTGGTTCCTGATGCAGTCTGTAGAATCTGCAACAGAAGAGTCAAATACTGAGGCGACATGACAAATTTGTGAGCACATGTGGCTAGATACCATGACGATGTAGCATTAAAGGCTCATTTTAACGTAAAGAGAATTGATACTGCTCAGTGGAAAACTGAAGAGATTAACTTTTCTCTTCAGCTGCAACAGTTTTCCAACAATTTAATTTCTAAATATCACAATATTGTCATATCCTGGGCTCCAGCAGGCATGCCTCCTCCTCCCTAATCAGCAGGATCAGCTCCACTCTTCACCCTCAGCTGCAACCACTCAGCGCATCTACACCAGAGTATAAAGCCACCAGCCTTCCTGCAAGAAGACGCCAGTTCCTTTTGCTCTACTTGTGGCAACTAGACCTTTTAACTTTACCCTCTAGTCCAGTTCTTAGTTTAAGTCCTTGTTCCTCCCTTCAGGTCTTCCTCCCTATCGGTCACCGTCAACCTCCATCTCATCTGGATTCCCTTGCTGAACGACAACCGGTCATCTTCGCTCTCTGTTCCGGTTTCACCCGGATTACCAGCCCGTCTTCCAACCAGTCGCCATCAGCCTCCGTCTCATCCGGGTTCCCTGGCTGCATGCCCGACTGGTCACTCTTGCCTCTGTCTCACCTGGCCTGCCTGCTCGTCTTCCCTCCGGTCGCCAGCTCCAACTACTGCTCCCATCACCACTCACCCTACCAACCTAGACCTGGACACTTATCACCCCTCACGGACTCATCATCACTCCTCTCACACGAGGTGGCGTACAGTTCCCCCCGGAACGCTTGGGCTTCTCGAGGCCCACACCTCCAGCACCAGTATTATCTTAATAAATATTCATATTTTTCACTTACCTCCAGCATCCCGTTGTCTGTGTACGCTCCAGGGTCCATCCAAAACCTCAAACCATAACAAATATATTGCATTGCTTGTAGTACCGTGATAAATCGTGATATATTGCAATATATTGTATCAGAGCTCCTGTATTGTGATGCATATCATATTGCCAGATTCTTGCCAATACCCAGCTCTAGTCAGTTTATCTGGTTGTTGGTGTTTAAATTATTCAAAACATCTTCTTTTAGAGTATTTTTAAATAAGATTCTATCTCCTTGACTTATCAGACATCAATCTAGTAAAATTAGATTATCAGACTCTCTTTATGGGGAAATCTTGTCGTCATGATGTTTACAAATGAAAGAAACGACCACTCCCATGTGAGCTGCTGAACTTACAGCACTGTAGAAACATTGTTTACTTAACTTCAGCAATTTAAAAAAGTTCAAAATTCAAGAATATTCAGAGAACAAATCGGAGCAAAAGAAACCACAAACTAAGAGAAATCTAAACAGGAACACAAAAAGTGTTTTGGGAATTTTAATAACCAAATAAGTTCTCTTATGACAAATAATTTCACAGACAAAATGATTTAACTGCATAAAAGTAGTATGTCCTTTGGATGGACTGTCAAACTGTTCAGGTGGAACCCTTGATAAGATTTTGACACTAGAATGTATAGCAGGCTCTTTTCTATAACTGTGGAAGGCCAAAAGTGTCACAATTATTTAAATAGAGATAAATATTAATGCATAAATATTCTTTTAAAATGAAGTGCTATTAAAAAACTTTCCAATCCTAAACAGGTTAGTAATAATGTTTAATTCATTTTACTGTAGTTCCATCATAAATGCATTTAGCAGAACTCACCAGACCCAACATCTTATTGGTTTTTCTGCACAGCGAGCCCAGACAGATTTATAACAGACTGATATGAAGCCAAATCCACTCTAACCCATTTGTTGGTTTAGTTGCTGCAGATAAAAATCAAGTACATCCAGTACTTTTAGTGTTACATTTTAATGTGAGGACAGCGAGCAAAAGGCAGGAGAGTAATTCTTGCTGGAGAAAAGTTTATGCTGTGACAGAGCTGCTAGACCCAATTTACAGTGTTTCCACTTTTTCAGCTGTTGCTGACACTTTTTTCCTCTGAATTTTTCCTCACTTGCTGCGCTGATATTAAAACAGAGGTCTCCTCTTATTGATGTTGATTCATCAACAATTTGGGACCACTTGGTCTTGACCCGCTGTTCAGAGTAACTGACCAGTCTCTGAATGAACCACATGAAGAGTCTGGGTGTTTTATGGATCCACAGAAACAGTCAATGATTCTTTTCAAGAATTTTTTTTCATTGTTTTTAACTATCTTGTTTATTATATGATTATTAAGTTAGTTTTTTATGATTATGTTCTTTTTACACTCTAACTGATCTTTTATTTTCCTAAATGATTTTGTATTCCTTTGATTTTTAAAATTCTTTTAATCATGTTTTAATTTTGATGTTTTGTGAAGCACTTTGATTTCTTTTCTGTGAAATGTGCTATAGACATACTTTACTTAATTACTTACATTGAGAATTAAATTAATTTACAGTAAATATTTTTAATTTTTTTGT
The DNA here is from genome assembly GCA_006937965.1 of Callopanchax toddi. NCBI lineage: Eukaryota > Metazoa > Chordata > Actinopteri > Cyprinodontiformes > Nothobranchiidae > Callopanchax > Callopanchax toddi. Next base: position 2,045,285 of record SSNR01000037.1, read on the forward strand.
TTTAATATTCACAAATTGAAAAACTGCATAGATATATAATTAAAATATGAAACCATTTAGTGATGATGACACTTTTAAAGGGATACTCCACCTAAAGTGATTTTTTTTTTTTGTCCATTGCCATATTCCACATAGTTAGATAAGTAGTCAAAATCAATGTGTAACCAGCCCAGCCGTTATCCTGATCCAGCAGTACTCCTTTAGCTTTAGCTTAAAACAATGTAAGTGAATGATAACAACTAGCATTTTGAAAATAAAAGTTCTTAAAAATCACTCTGTAGTAGGGCTGGACGATAATTCAATATCAATATATATCTATCGATAGACGTGTGGCTCAATAGAAAATAAATAAGTCAATAAACAGTTAGATAAAAACGTTTTCCGTATTTTTTCATTTTATCCAACCAGGTAACGTAATGCTACAGTCATTATTTACTCCTAGCCAATCAGGAGAACAGACACAGGATGCACCATCACTAAGTCCCTCCCTTCTCAGTTCAAAACAGAGTCGGGCTACTCGCTAAAACAGCAGGCTGCTCGAGGGGCGGAGGAATATATCCGGAAAAAAGTTTAGTTTGTTAGTTAACCAGCATGGCAATGTTTTGGTTTTTACAAGTCCGACAAAAACCAAACAACGGTCGTTTGCAAAATGAGCAGAGAATCGGTAACACAACCAACATGTTTTAGCATTTAGCTGCTCGAAGCTGCAGGAATACGAGCAGAGTCGCCCCGGTAAGGATCCGCGTCTGGAGGAGAAATCCTCTGGATGATGATCTACTGCAAACCAAACTGGGATGAACATGACCTGAACCCGAAGTGACCTGAAGAACATGAAGCCCGAACACGAGACCCGAACCACGAGCCGAGCCGACACACGCCAATGTGCCGAAGCTGAGTTGTGTTTTTTTAATGGAGGATGAAAAAACAGTTGATCGCTGGGTGGTTCAGCTGTCTGTCTTCTCCTGGTTCAAATACAGGATCTATAATCACTCGTTCAGTCAATCACGTCCCAAAATAATAAAACAAACGATGCTCCAGCGTCGGACACAGAAGGAGGAGGAGGCTTTCGTCTCACAGCGCTGTGTTTAATGAACCATCAACTTCTTCATCTGAACTCACCAAACTTTATATTTTTGTCAGAATGGAATTCAACATTCTTTATTTTTATAATTATGACACGAGGTTGTGTTGCTCCTCTCTCTTTTCTCCGACTCATCCTGATCAATTAACTGAATTAACTGAAATGTTTCATGACTGAGCCAAGTGTCCTCTTTTTCAAAAATCAAAATATGGTCACCCTACATAAAGTTAAACTCTAATTTAGCTCAAACATAAGTAAATAATAAGCGACAAAAGCGTTCGGATCTTGGTAATTAAATTCATAACACAAATGTAAGGCCAGTACTTTAATAAAACACCTCGTTTTGGGACATTGTGAGTCATTCGTGAATAGCGGAACTTCCGGTCAAAGCGAGTGCAGCGGAAAACTCCTCCCGGAGTGGCGGGCCGGACAAAACAAACCGAAGACTTATTACAAGGCTGAGAGGGAAAAACAGTGGACGAGTCTTCAAAGAAGATCACTTCCGTTGTGGCTTTTTGTTGTTGTGTTGTGGCTTTTGTTGTTGTGTTGTGGCTTTTGTATTCGTTGAACCTTCTGGGCCACCGTAGTAAGCCTCCGCTGAAAGGCGCAAGGACATGACACAGTGGCCCCAAAGACAAAGGACTTTTTTCTCACAATGCTAGTTGTTACCATTCACTTACATTGTTTTCTGCTAAGCTAAAGCTAAAGGAGTACTGCCAGATCAGCTATCTTATCTAACTGTGGGGAATATGGCAATAGACAAAAAAATAAAATCACTTTTGGGTGGAGTATCCCTTCGAAGCAACTTAATAAATATATTTTTTATGGTTCATAATAAAACTTATCCAGTTGCTTTTTCATGCAATAAAGGGAAATTTTATTTTTACATCCTCGTAATAAACTGCAGGTTATATTTTAGGTATATTTGACATAATATTTAGCATGTTTACAACAAGAGGCACAAAAGTTATTTTTTGCAGAGATGCAGATTAACGTTAGTGTTTAATGACAGTTGGGGGAAAAAAAAGTTTGATTTAGAAAAATGTGGTTAACTTAGTTTTCTGATCATGTATTATTAAATGGAACAACCTGCACAAGAACTAGTAAAAGAAAAACCTTTTTACAATGTTAACCTTCATTTCTAGACTCTCCCAGTTGTTTGATTGCTCTCTTCTAAAGATTTGAGTAACAAACTGAATTCATGTCCATTATTTCTTTCATAACTCCTTAGTTGTTTGCAGAAAATGAAAATCAAATTTATTATGCACTGGAAGCTTTTTGTTGAAAGACAAAGAAGGGATATCTCACAGTAATGGCAAAGCATTACATAAGCTGGCAGAACAGCAAACAACACTCTAAAAGCAAGATGTTGCTTTCTTGCCAGGGTTTAATTAGCACTAAGGCTACACGTTCAGATGGAGAAAAGGGGAGTGTTTCCTGTGATGAAGCCATGTTTTATTAATATCTATATGCACATGTCTAGACCCACCATGTGCACATGCATGATGGGAATGTGCATTTATTTAGTGCATTCTTTTGTGCAAATTTCAAATGTATTTGACTGAATAATGCTGAAGTCAAATGCAACAAAAGTACAACTCTGTTTTTAAACTTCACATTTTTAGAAGAGTAATAAAACACAATTATAGTATTAAAAAAGTGCCAAATTATTAGGTTTAGTGTTTTTCTCTGTGTGCAGACTCTCAAACTTGTCTCACTGATGTCTCCTTGACATCTTTTTGAGGAGGAGACAGTGACAGAGATACAGCTGAGCATATTTTCAGCAAAGTGATCCAACCTGTCCGGAGGTCTTGTATAACCTCTACCTCAAACTCTCAGTGGTGACGAAAAATTTAGTGACACTATCTGACAGTAAAAACTGACACACGGTGTCTAGTTGAGTCTGTAGGTGGAATTAAATATGTGTGAGCAGGTTCAAGGAGAGGAGGCTGGTGTCACTTTTAAAAAGGGATCATTGATGATCGACCCAAAGCAGAAAACAGAAGGATGGAAGTCCAGCTTGAATTTTTGCTCAGCAGTTTGAGCAGTGGAGCTTCTAAGTATGAGAAAATTGCAGAAACTCACCAATAAGAGGAATATCCTCCTCTTAGTTCCTGTCAATTAACCACTGCAGTCAAGCTAATTCTGTTAGTTACCTGTGTCTTCATGTGACTCATTAGGAGTCAACTTCTCCCTGAGTTGCTGAATTAATGAACTCACTTTGCTGCGTTTGAATTTGTGATTTACAGAAAACAATCAAATTATCTCAGTCGTGATTACACATCAGAATCTCACATTAGGAGGAGAGAAAAGCAATGAAGCAAACGATAAAGAATCAGGTGAAAGTTGTTTTACTATTCTGTTTTTTAGAAATTAAGAATGAATAAAACCCATATGCAAAAATACAGTTAAAAACATGGTCACACTACTTGCACAAGGGCATTTGCACATAATTTTTGCCTCATATCCCCATTTTTCATCATTTTTATGCTTTCTCTAGTGGTGACTTCCTCTGTGGTTCTTTATAAAATGACTATAAACATGTTTTTATTAAACCAATACTTTAAAAATAACCCATGTGGTACCAGTGATTGAAACACAGTAGTTTGTATCTGTATATGATCATAAATATTGTTTGCAACCTGTGTTTATGGATCTTTGCAGCAGCAATATCGTGCTCCCGGCTCAGCAGATCGATGAAGAGGTCCCTCACCTCCAGCTCTAACGGCTCACACACCGCATGTGTTTATGTGAGGATCTGTGGGCAGGAATCTGGCCAGTGGAAGTGAAAAATAACACTTTTAGCAACTTCACAGGTTTTCAACTGCATGATCCCAAGATATGACCTCAGCTTTCTGCACAATTACAAAGGTCATAAATCAGAATCAGGATCCAGAAAACTGAAAGTATTTAACACTGATAAAAATAAAAGTGTTTTTAAAGAAGTAATCCAGTCTAATGTTGGATAACTGCTGTGTGATCTGAAGGTAAACTGTTGTAATAAAGATTCTTAGTGTTGAGAAGTCAAATTATAATTCTTCTAATGTAAACTGACCTAAGCTGAAACAATCACTAGTGTTTTCTATATTTGTACCTTTCTGTAGGTATTTCAGCCTCCACAGATGACTAATCTGAAGGTTTTTCTCTGACATCCAGCTCACTGCCTATTGTTCACTGTGGCATCTTTGAGAGTTGCTCTTGCTAAATGTTTTTTGCAAACTTCTAGCTATGTCTTTTTCCTGGTATTGAGTTTACTCAGAGTAGATTTAACTACATTTAGTAGATTTCTACATTTTTGAAAATCACCTGTTCTGTCATACGTCTGTGTGCATGTATGTATTTTAAGCACCACGATTAAGCCGATGTGGGTGCATCAGTGTGGATGACCTATCTTAGTGGGGTGCACTAACACCCACAACAGAACCTGTTTGCAGAGAATCATGCAATGGGAACAAAAAGGAAACGAAAAAGCAAAATATAGTTGGACTTCTAAGACTTGCACAGTTTAATCCTGTGCCGGGTTGTTGGGATACATGGAATACATACAGGTCATATCTCCAAAGGCGTTACATGCATATGATTTGTGCATTGGTGAAATTTGGTAACATTTTGTTAACCAACAAATGACAGCTGCTGGGTTTGAAGTGGGTGTAGGATTTTAGAGTTGGGGCAAATTGACCAGCATCTAATGCAAACCTTGCTTTGGTTTTTTTATAGTTTCTATTGGAATATGCTAAAGACACAAAATGATTAGGGTTAGGGTTATGATCCAATCAGAGCCTTCACACTGACTCTGGTGCGGCTGTGGAGCACAGGTAACTTTCCGAAAAAAGTCTATTTTTTCCGGACGCCGCATGCGGATCTTCATCAAAGACATTATGTGCGCCAAACAGGAAGTAAAACATTAGCGGGCGAGGTGCATCTGGTATTTTTCCACATAAAACCTTTTAGCTACGTTGCTAACGTTGACACGATTTTGATATTTAAAAAACAAAGAAACTACACAAGACTTAATGAAGCATAACATTAAACTGAAACGAAGTGTGCTTACCCATTGTGGAACAAGCCAAGTGAATAAATAATCCTCAACAAAAGCACGAGAAGACGACTCTAGCTTTTGTTTAGCAGCTGCACGTATCGCGTGAACCACCGAGATTTGAAGTGCCGGAGACATTCCGCAACAAAACCGAAGCCGGTGTGGGGCAGATTTCTTGCGGCTGCGGTGTAATCACCACACCGCATCCGGTGTGACGTAGCAGTAATAATAGAAGTTTTGAAATTTACGGAAATGTATCCTTTTAGTATTCTGATAACCATCCATTGTTACAGGATTCGTTTTAAACAGCAAATATTCACAGTTGCAGTTTAGGATCTACTCTGTAATGGTGTTAAGTGTATGTGTCAGTTACTTTGCTGCATTATGATGTGTATATATGATCCTAATGAGATCCACCTGGTGGTTTGGGCATCTGGTTAGGATTCCTCCTGGACGCCTTGGTGTTTCAGGCACGTACATTTTCAATCTGGCCTGGGAACGCCTTGTGGTCCGGCCGGAGGAGCTGGTGGAGGTCGCCGGGGAGAAGACGATCTGGGACGCCCTATGCTGCCCCTGCAACCCGGACCCGGATAGGCAGAAGAAGACGAGACGATGATGTACAGTATGACATATGTACAAAATAAATTAGAAATTTGTGTTTTGATTGACCCTGTATCTGCAGAGAACATGGCCCATTTTAAGATATATAAACAGTATTTAAGCCACAACATTGAATAATTTTATCATGCCCATTTATGACTGGTCTACCACTGAAAATGGTCTTTATGGCACCGTTACAAGCAGAAAGAGGTTTTATTAAAAAAAACACACAAACATATAGGTTCCACTCGCAAAATCGGTCTTAACATTTATTTTATACCTTTTGTTTTCTTTAAAAGTTTTGTATGAAGATAACTTAATCTAACATAATTGGCCAAACAAAACAAAAAATGCTTCGAGAACACCCTAAAAAATCCTCCTACAGTCGAATGGATGGATGAATGAATAGACGACGGGAGAAACTTGAAGATGTGCTAACTGCTGACTCCATTTCACCCTGTTTTCCACACATAGTTGCTAATTAACAAATACAAACACAATTTTATGCCAAATGTGATGCCAATCAGCACCGTAAGTGATTCCAGCTGTCTTGGCAATCTGTAATATTTCTGATATTTGCAGCCAAATGTCTGAGAGTATTCTTCCAGTTTGTTTTTGAAAAGTTGAAAAAGTTGTGTTTTCATTCCTGTGAGGATTTAAACTTAAAATGTCTTCAGATTACAAGTGATTGGAGCAACATTTATACATCTCTGCCCTAAACTTCCCACAAAATGTGTACATTTACACAACATAGTAAAGCACATGAAAACACTACTACTAGTAGTAACCTCTGACTGATGTTTTGTTTTTTTAGGCATCTCAGAAGTAATTTTTACTTCACTTATTGGGATATAGCTCCACTCTTATACACTTATAGCTGTACTACAAAGTACCTCTAAATCAGGCATGTCCAAAGAGCGGCCCAGGGGCCACAGAGTGATTTTGTGCGGCCCTCAGCTGCATTTTAAGAATGATACCGGTAATTTAGTCCTGCAGGATTTTGTTGCAGAGAGATGCTTTCTGACATGTTTATCTTTAGATTTTTACTAACATCAGACTCAGCAAACAAACAAAAAACAGATCAATTTAAATCTTTTTAAATGCAACATTTTCCATCCAATCAAAGTCTGTTTTTACATTTTGTAATTGAGACAATTTAAGCAATATTGGGATGATTAAATTTTCTGGTAAAAAGAACCACAAACCCTCACTCACTTTTACTAAAAAGCAGACTTGTGTTCATAAAACATGACTAAATCCAGAATGCTTTCCGTAGCTCATGGGCTTGTTTTTGAGAATGGAGGGAAATTTAGTTTCTAGAAACCTAAAAACAGTCAACCAATCAGATTCAGTGAATTTGATCCCTGTACGTGTCGTACTGACAAAGATACTGTTTCTTAAAATGTTGCATTTAATCAATTTGTGAGCAGAAGAAATAAATTAAACCATCTTTTGCTTTTTTTCCTATTCTAACTTTTGTGGCCCCCGAGGACTTTACACTTGGTGATTTCGGCCCTCGTGTTGAAAAGTTTGGACACCCCTGCTCTAAATGGTCTTCTCCCTGAGGTCCACAACTATTTAACTCATTTGCTTATTGTTTCATTGCTTCATAATTCAATGCAGTAGCTAAAAATTGCAAGTAGTGCTCGCTGCAGAACCAGAAAGGCGGAGCTGCACCGGGCCCCGCTGACTTGTCCGCTGTTTTTTTAAATAACTTTATTGCAAAAGACTGAATTTACAAGAAAATAACTGAATATCTGCCTGTTTCTCCTTCTGTTTCCCCTTGTTTTCAGGATAAAACAAAGCCTCAAAATTGATTAAATATCTCGGGGTTTCAGTCATGTTTTTGTAATGGTATTAGTTTGTGAATGAGAAACGTTTTCTGTCATACGGACTACAACGAGAGACAGTGAGCCTAACAGAGAAAGCCAAACTAGCCCACTTTGCTTCGTAGCGTTAGCCGCCACTAGCCGCTAATAGCGGCTGTTAGCTGCTATCAGCTAGCAGCTGTTAGCTGCTCCTGGCGAAGGCCAAAGCACCGGGGAAACCCTGAGCGCTTCGCGGACCCGCAGCACGTAGCTCTGCAGACCCAGCGTAGCATTAGCCGCTGATAGCAGCTGTTAGCGCTCTGTGGCTTAACCTGGCGGGGCCCAAAGCACCAGAGAAACCCTAAGCGCTTCGCGGACCCAGACCCAAACGGAGCTTTGCTTCGCGGACCCGAAGCACAAAGCTGCGCCGGACCAGGAGCACCGTACGAAGCTCCGCGGACACGCTCGCAGCATTACCCGACAACGAGGTGTTGCATCTCCGCCGGACTTTGTGCTCTGGATCCAGCGGAGATGCAACACCTCATTCTCGGATCTAACAGCCCAGTGTAACCAATCACACGGGAGGTGTGGGAGCTGACTGATGGAATGGCCGGGTCTGATTGGTTGAATGTGCGGGGCTGAACCTGGTGCAGCTCCGCCTTTCTGGTTCTGCAGTGAGCAGCCTCTCAAAAATTGGATCTAAACACAAAAATCCCAACGTTGTTTTTTTTAAATTTATTTAAAAATATGCTTTTAGTATAGCATCTAATTTGGCTGCTTAATTTCTGAAATATGGTGAGTTTGTAATCAAATCCAAAACACAAACCTTCCAGACTTGTGAAAGAAGTATCTTAGAGGATAAATGACCCGAAAATAAATGTAGCTGCTGTCAGGTGATGACAGTTGAAACATTCAAAGACTGTGATTTTAATATTTTTAATGTGTTTTGGGTTGGAGTGAAAGTACAGCGTAGACTGACTTCCTGTCACTTGGAACACAAATTGTTAGTCTTAAGAAAAAAAACCTTCCAGTGCAGGTTGTCATCTTGTCACATTACATAGCATGAAATGACTGTAAGTTAAAGTTAATGGAATAGAGTGTAATAGCAGTTCACATGACTTACCTTATTATAACGACACTATTTCATCACAGCAGGCTTCAGGGGCTCAGCAGTTGCATTACTTTGCATGCAATGACATATAAAAAAATGCTAAATTTGAAGAAGTGACGTGACTTTATGTTGGATTTATAGGATCGACTGAGGCACCAATCTCTCCTCATAGCAGTGTCTTTAAGCAGGATGCTCATCCCCAACGTGCTCATCAGTGTGAGGCTAAGTTACAAGAGGTTTAACAAAAAAAAAAATAAAAAATCAGAAACCGCAAAGCGTGTTCATAAAAGATTTAGAGAGCAGTTGTGCATGAGATTAAACACCATCTCCACCGTGGTGACAGGGTGTTGTCTCCATTCAAGATGGATTTTCAGAGATGGTGACAACAGCAGCAGGGGGAGAGGCAGAAATAAAAACGCACACTTTCTGTTCAAGCTTGATCAACTCGCATCATAAACATTTCAGATCTTTTGAAGGTAAGGAGCTAAAAGGCTTGTCTCAATAAAAAAATTTTTTTTTTTAAATGCAGTAACCACTTTTAGAATCGGCTGTTTTTCTTATATTTCGTCATCACATATTTAATTTGCAGCTCATCACAGCTTTGTATGGCATTACTAAGTGTGATGGAAGAAATAGAAATATGGATTTTTTTTAAAAAGCACATTTTTGCTGCCTCAGCTGGCTTTTCTGACATCCCTATTGAAAAACAATCTTCATCAATCAGGTTTTAGTCATCTCTTTTAGCAGCTGACAGCTCAGCTTAGCAGGATGGAGACTTCAATTTCCAGCAGAAATAGTCAATCACATTGAGAATCTGGAGGTCAAATTATTGACTAAATGTGTCTTTTTCTGGGAAAAGGTTGAAGCTTTATTTCGCTCTCGTTTCAAAATCATCCTGAAATTTAGCTTTATCTTCACCAAACATGTTGACGATTGATGGAGTATAAAAAGAAAAATTCCAAAATGGAAAAATCAATCTGTGCATTTCCTGTTGAGGTAATGGCTTCAGTCTGAGTTGGTTCTTTATGGGAAAAGCAGTCCAGTATTAGTAAGAACTGTGGAAATTTGCTTGTTTTTTCCACAAAGTCATTTATGTTTTATTGGACCTGGATGAAATAAAAGTCCAGGAAACATCTCCTTGTTCTCCTCAGCCCCCTGGAAACTTGTCTTTGGATTTTAAGGATCCTGATTGCTTGTTTTTCTACATTTTGCTCTCAAACACTGATTTGTGTTTCTCTCCATTTGTTTTGCATGTTATTAGTTCCTAATTTCCTAATTTTCTTCAGTTTTCTGTTTGCCATGTTTCTTGTCAGTGTGTTTTCCTGATGCAACATTCCCATTTTGGTTGGCCTTATTCCTAATCTAACCAGGAACAACCAGCATCCTTTGCCCATGTTGAGTAATCCGTATTGTTTTAGGTGACAGTTCATTTGTTGCGGCCATGTTTTCTGTCAATTATTGGAGTAATTTGCTGCATGGCTCCTCTTTAAACCTAAATTATGAGGTGAAACCAGGAGTGGGTTTGAAGGGAAGTGATGGATCGAGGTGTTTTTCATCATGCCTTTAAACCCAACCCGTCTCCCACTTGTCCAGCCCTGGCTTTTTGTGTTAAAGGCTCTCATTAAAAAAACAACAATGCTTCCTCTCGTCCCTCCAGAGTGCAGATTTCACATTCGTGTCCATTATGCATGAATGTCAGTGGATGCAGTGCATCAATGCAAAGTAGAATTAAAAAAAAGATTCATTCCAAGGGTTTTTTATTTCCACTGCTGCTGGGTATCAAGTTATTTTGGTATAGGAAGGCTGGCGGCTCTGGTTGAAGAAACTCTGGATGTGTTCTGACTAGTTGGTCTGGACCTTCTGTGTAAACACTAATGGTCTTTTTACAGCTGCAACCTGTGTCTTCATAAAGACTCAAACCAAGTAAAGCTGTTAAACGAGGTTATTAAATGCCTTGTTAATGTCTAGCTGGGAAAAAATCCACTGGCAACACATGAGCACAGACATATGGCTGATTGTCTGAGAATCCTCACTCTTCAGTAGCTTCAAATGGCGTGTTTCTGCACGCGCATCTGTTTCACTGACAGGCAGAAAGCAGAGAAGAAAGGGAGATCGAGAGAAGTGTGAAGGATGAGCTGGGAGGAGGAGCAGGAGAGGAGATGCCCGGCGGCTGGCTGTCAGCATCGTGGGATTTCAACAAAGTGCGGCGTGGCCCTCCAGCTGCAGCTCCGAAACGAGCAGCTGTGTTTGTGCACATGCAGGGTTGTGGGTCGTTTTGGACTAGAACAGTGTGAGATGATCTCTTACTGATGTATAGGTTCATCCCACTTCTCTGTGTTTGAGTTGTGGACCACAAATGAGGCCACTGACTGACGGCTTGTCGTTGTGGCCAAGCTTAGCCCGGTTTATTTTCTTCAAAACTTCAAGTCCCCTCTCGCTTTGATGGACAGCGTGTCCCACTTCCTCGCAATAATTGGCTTCTGTATAATTAAACGTCAAACAACTGTTACCCCTCACTTGATCCAAAAATGTTTTATTTGTGTTATATGGAGCAGTAAATCAGAGACGGGGAAGATTTCATTTGCAGCGGCTGCTGTTTCACGTCAGCTGAAACAGAGCAGCTAATTTAATTGCAGCAGACTCAAACTTAGTGCTTATCTACATTCTACATAAAAGCAGCAATTCTGACTAACAGTTTTAAATAACAATTTTAAATGATGGAATGGCTTTAAAAAAAAATGTTTTATGTCCTCCTGTGAGAAAAAAATACAAAAAATGATAGATTTACTAAAAAAAAAACTCTTGTATTTTAGTGTCAGTATTTGCTGTTTAAATCACAGACACAGAAGTTTGTGCATTTTCCTTCCCTTACAGCAGGCGTGTCCAAAGTGTGGCCTGGGGGCCAAATGTGGCCCTCAGCTGCATTTTAAAAATTATATAATTTAGTTTTCCTGCAGGATTTTGATGCAGAGACGCTTTGACATTTCTTTTTAGATTTTTACTAACATAAAACCCAACAAACAAAAAATCCAAGTAAATTTAAATATTTTTAAATGCAAAATTTTCCATTCAATCAAAATATTCAAAAAAAAATTTTTTTTTAGATAATTCAAGAGATTGAGATTTCCACTTTATTTCCTGGTAAAAAGAACCACAAATCCTCACTGACTTACCAAAACGCAGACTTGTGAGCTCTGTTCATAAAGCCTGGCTAAATCCAGCAACAGGACTGAAGAAAGACCCAGATCCTGGTCTTGTTGCTGAGGATGGAACTAAATGTAGAAACCTAAAAACAGTCGACCAATCAGATCCAGTGAATCTGATGCTTTTTATTATTGAGTCAAACATACGAGATCCCTGTGTCTTATTGACAAAGACTGTTCATTAAAGTGATAATATGCAACTTTTTCATATTTTTAAATCTTTTCCTTGAGCCAGTCTGTGCTAATATGACCCTTTACAGAGTTAATGAAAAGTCACTTAGCCCCATCTGGTGATTAGATCCGGAATATTGCAAGATCTCCATCGCCGTCACGGTACCCAGGAAGTCACGTGTCTCACGAGGGTTAGGCTAACCCAATGTAGCTAGCTGTTATGCTAGCGCTGGAGTGTTTTTAGCTCATGATTCCTGATTTTTTTCAATCTCTCTCTGCTCGAACACAGCTGATTTCTTTGAAGGAGTAAATAACCGCTCCTGTAGAAAGCTATGAAGGCTGAGGAGACATTTCAACATTTAGATTTAGGCGTTTAGAAGCTGAAACAATATGCTAACTTTTTAATGGCAGTGATTTAAAACGGACACCAGAGGGAGCCCAAAACAAGCAAAACTGCATATTATCACATTAAAATGTTGCATTTATAATGAATTTTTGAGCAGAACAAAATTTTTTTGCTTGTTTCTTTTAAGAAATATTCTAACTTTTGTGGCCCTCGAGGACTTGACACTTGGTGATTTTGGCCCTCATGTTGAAAAGTTTGGACACCCCTGCCTTACAGAAAACCTTTGCATGTTAATTTCACGTTTTCCCACAATTTTCCTGTGTGAATTTTGGGGGGGGAAATGTGAATTTCACATCACTCGTTTTCTCATATTAAAAAATCCCATTAAATTAACATGTAAAGCACATGAATTTAGAACATTTTTAAAGTGTTCATGTGACCCCATGAGGATGTTGACCTTTTTTAGACAAAAAGAGAATTTGTTTCCATCAGAACAGGAGGGAAAATATTTAGTCTAAGTTCTTATCTAATAAGAAATGAAGTTTATTTGCCCAAAATACTTTATTTTTATTTGCTGTTTCTAAAAATATGCTCTTAAGCACAGCACTAGTACCTCTATGATGTTATTAATTTAATAATTATCATTTTAAAGCCCTTAAATTGCTGTTTCTGTGAGCTGAAACTAACATTTTTGTATTTGTAAAACACTGATCCCATGTGAATGAAGTCATTTTTTTTTTCAAACAAACACAAAAATCAGATGTCTGCTCAAAATATTCATGATTGTGATTTAATTAAAGAGATGAGCAACACATTTCTCATGATAAGTTGTCGTATTTTCATCTTTCTGGGAAACACTCCAGTGTGAATTCAACATCTGGACTGAAGAACCAGATTAGTCTCAGATTGTTTGGTTTTGGCTTCTCACTCAGTTTTATGACAGTTTTATTCCCAGCTTGGATCTTTAACTTTAGCAAACTGATTTAAATGTTCTCACAATGAATATAAAGATGTTTAATTTATTCTAAAATAGTTTTTAAAGTGTTCTGTTTCTAATGAATGGATTTTAAAATGAGCTTCTAAGACAGCTCTATGAAAAAAGGTCAATTATTTTGACATGTCGGTGCTAAAAGTTCTTGGCTAAAGTTGTGTTTGAATTTAAAACATTTCATCTAATGTTTTTTACAAACAAAAACAGTGTTTATTTATTTGACTCTACCCTGAATATTCTATTATTTCTGTTATCCAACACTTCTCTGTTTCTGTTCAAGCTAATCCTGTTTTTAGTTGTTTTTCTTCTAAAAGTCTTTTATGTTGTGATTTCTTTACATGCGTGACTTTTTTCTTCTACATTTTTAAACATGTACATTCTGTTTTGCATGCAGCCTTTAGTTTATTGCATGTGAAGACGAGTTCTGATTGAAGATACTGTAGATGCTGCACATTAATCTATGTATGAACCAGGGGATCCTTGCAAACAACAAAAAGTAGACAAAGTCTTTCTGTATCCATCGGTCTATTTCCTACTGTCTTTACAGGGTCAGCGAGGTAACAAATCCAGGAAATAGTCCAAGTCATCCCTTTGAACTGTGACACTGTGCAGCTCCTCACCACAGTAAGACTTCATCTCAACACTGAAGTGTTCCATTTTCTCCTGTCAAGAACCTGGCACCTATTTGCTAATAGAAAGTTGTTACAAAAGTGATAAATTATTAAACATATTGCAGTAAAAAGCAATAATGCTTTCTTTCTATTGAACGCTTTTGCACATCAGGAGATTATAAAACAAACAAAAAAAAAAACGCACCTCTCCACCAAACAGCTGTGGTGCAGCAGTTCCACCCAAATAATGAAAATGAGGCCAAATCTATTTCAATCAATCAATTATCTCAGCAACTGGTATTAGAGAAAATTACACTTGAACAAAGGCAGAGTTGTTATTCATGCTCATCCCGTCTAGACTATTGAATATCACTTTTTACTGTTTGACGAAAGCCTCATTGGACCGGTTACAGTTGGTTCAGAATGCTTGTACCCAGGGCCGGCCCTACCCAATTACTCCCCTGCGCCCCCCCACCCTTACTCTGCACACGCATGCACACACATCTTTTTTCTGTGTCTCTTACACAAATACACACTTTAAGGACAACAGTTGTCTAAATGATCGCAACAGTTCAACTTTAATATTTGAGCAACAGCAACAAGAACCTTTTAAGCAACTCTTTATGAATCAACTCAAATGGTTCATGGTTCCTTGCAGTTTAGTATCATCAGATGACAGCTGCCTCACCTCAGAGTTGCTGTTTATCAGAACAAGTCCATTTAGCACTGAGACAACCTGGATCTCAGGTTGGTTTTAATCAGCTTCCATCAGGAGAAGCTCCTCTCTGCAGCAGCAACTGTCTCTGGCCTGTTCTTTGACCCGCATCATGTGACTCATCAGTCAGCGCTGAAACAAGTCCTTTTGTAAATATTGTTATTGCTCATATTTTTTAGTGTTTAGAACACGAAGGGGGCGCTGCGGTGGCATCGTTATTACTAGGTTTAATAATATAGATTTTTTTTCCATTCCACCGTTTGTGGCGCCCCCTGATGGATGATGCACCCCTAGCATTCGCCTATTCTGCCTAATGGGGCGGCCGGCCCTGCTTGTGCCAGGCTTCTGACCAAATCTTCCAAATCCACTTGCCGCTTGTTTGAGCTCCTCATCCTGTGAAGGGTTAGCTACTGATTGCCTCATCTGCTTTTATTATATTGTTATATTGTTTGCTTTCTAATTACATTTTTTTCTGTAAAGCACCTTTTGATCTTCTTCTTTTTTACTTGTTTTGATTATGTTTATTATGACACTTTCAATTTGATATTTAAATGATCTAAAAGCAGGTAGTGATAAACGATGCCTTCTTATATAATACAGTTCAAATATAATCAAATCACTGCTTTAATTAAATGTTTAACTGATATGTTTAAATAAACATCAGCAGAATTTATTTTAAGCTTTAAACCATTAAATCATCAACACTATTATAGAAACGCTACATTATTTTACATCTCCACAGATTATTTTACGTATGAGTTCAAATCAAGCGTTTTACATGTGGGTTGGTTTATTTAGAGAATCAGTTCAAACATTTTGCTATATCTTATGACCTGTACCCTTTTGAGTGTTCTGTTCTTTTCCTCTGTCCTCCTCTCGTCTTCCTTCCCAGCTTCTTCTTCTTCTATTGGTATTTTTTGGGGCCGTTGGCAACCAACACACAGAAGCATTACCGCCACCTACTGGATTGGAGTGTGGGAAAGCAGATGACCGGAGGAAAGTCACACAATAAATCCTATTCAATGAACCCCTGTCAAATAGGTACACTACCATCTCTAGTTGATGATGCGCACAAAGGCCAGTCTGATGTTTATTGATCCTACAGCCAATCAGAGAGTCCTGTCCCAGCCGGAGCCTGGAGATCAACCTCTTCCCTCCCATTCCTACCCCGAGCCTGCCACTGCCTTTTAGCAGGTTGGATGCTATACAGGTGTCATCCCGTATCACCCTAGTCCCACTGTTCTTGCCACACCCTGTGTATATGTGCATCAATGAATGGTCTGAATTCAGCCCTACACAACGGGGTTGAAGTCTCCACCAAAGGGCTCCTCAGAGACTGTTTGGCTAGTATGTCTACCTCTTCGTTACCTTCCACCCCCTCATGTGCACCCAAAGGAAACCGATTGACCCGCAGTCCAAGTAACGTCTGATACAGCACATCCTGTCTGCATGACGAGGTGCCTGTCGCAATAAAGAGCAGAACTGTTCCTTCCCAGCTGTTCCTCACAACAAAAGTGATGGTCAGTGATATGACTACCATCCTGAACAGTTTACACCTGTTCAAAAAGGAGTAGGAAGAAGCATCAGCTTATTTAATCCCACCCCTTCTCCACATCCAAGAACTAATAATTACTTAATGTAAGCCTTTTGTTTTTCATGTTACATTTTGCTTCAATTTTTAGAAATTCCGTAGTTTGTGAACAAAGATGAATTTTGCAATATATTTACATAACATGCACATACACACATGGGTCATCTCAACTGCCATGAGGACATAAATACACACATTCTGTTAGAGACCTTCTTCCTCGTAAAAATCACGAGTTTGAGCCTCTTTTTAAACAGCTTGAACATTGCCTCAGTTCATCATTCATTCTGTTCCATTAATTATTAAATTAATTAAGTAATTACCATCCTAATATATTTAAACCCTTTGCTCACTGGTCAGATCCCCGTTATCCCTGTTTATCTGCTGCAGTTTTCCTTCCAGTGCTCCCAAGCTTTCTTTAGTTTTTTTGTCTTCTTCTGCTGCCACCAGTTTTACTTTCTTTCTTTATAGTACTGAGGGTTCAATCCCTTTCTATAGCTTCCTTTTATTGTTTTCATTTCCTTTAATAGTCTTTTATTTTTATCTTGATGCTTTTGGTTCTTTTGTTTCTTAATCATGTTTTATTCTGTTGTTTGTGAAGCATTTTGCAACTTTACTTACTAACATCTTCCTTATTTTGCATCCTCTCACCCTAAATCTTGACACAATAAACACTTGAAATTGAAACAGTTCCTGGGGTTCGTTGTATGTAAACTTCAAGTTTTAGTGTTAGAAAGTTTTTAACCTTTTAATATCCACCCAAAGAAAAATAATGCACAATAGTTTTTATTATTCTTTTGGGGCAAAATGAGCTAAAATGTAATGTTGAACTTTTTTTTCAAACATATTTTTGTCTAGTTTATAAGATTTTAGATTTTTTTTTTGTCAAGTTCCTGAATGCCTCAATGAGATTAAGGTCCTAAAATGCAGCTTTAACAAAAGGTTGACCAGAAGGTTAAACAGTACCTTCAGGGTAAAGTCCCACATACAGATCGTATTTATAGTAACGTGAATTTTTTACACATAAAAGCTGTGGCTGAGAGAAAAAAAAGAGAAACCCTGAAATGTCATGCATTCAGCATCTAATTGAGAACAGGGATATCGCTGTGGGGTTTTGTGAAGGAAATTCAATATGGAGTCTTGTGACATTTTAGAGAAATTCTTGCAAGGAATCCAGAGAGGAACGTGAACAAATCTAGGTTCTGTTGGATCAGACACAGGCCTGCATCCAAGAGGGAGTCTCCAATCGATGCTAAAACACTGATAAGTTCAGCCCGAGACACAGGAGAACACAGGAGAGTAGAGGAAGAGGTGTGGGAGGAGATGTAGATGGGGGTTTGCATGCTTGGAGGTGTGTGACATAATCAGAGCTTCACCCTTGAGTGAAAGAACAGGCAAACGTGGGCAGTGAGGTGTTTCACCAAATTTGTTTTGATTGGGTGCAGATGGAGCGAAATAAATAAAAATATGTTGAAGTAAAAAGTGTCCCACCTCTCTGTTAGCCTCACTGCTCTCTCCCGGGAGCAAGTTTCGTCTTGTATAAGTTTTTGCTCGTCCTAAATCTTCTTGTAGCAGTATGCATTTTATTAGATTTTTGTGGGAGGATGCGCGCTACCCTCCCTGAAAAACCGGGATTAAATCATCTTGCAGGAAAGGCTGAATTGCCCCTCTATTGATGCGGTAGCTGGGAGTGTATAGCAAGCTTTGCACAATGAACATGGTCTCAGTATGGATGGGTCCCTCATGGGCAGGCTAATGTGGCTTCTTATCAACATTTGATCCAAATTGCATCATGTTCTTTTAATGAGGTTGCACTTCAGCTTGAGGGTGTGTTGCCAAACGGTTGAAATATATCAAACGCAGTACAACTTGCATAATTCAAATGTGTTCTGTTGGTTGTTTTCTATCAGACTCCATATTGTCTCCATGTTTTAGATTGGAATATGTATGTAAATGTTTAGAATGCTCTATTATGTCTTCTAATTCAGATTTGCATCAACCAATCAGGTTGCTCAAACACAAAGTGATGCAGTCTTTTGGGATCTTTTCTGATTGACTGGTATGCGGTTTTCTTTGTAAAAGTATTCCTAATACCACCCCCCCCCTCTGCATGCTTTGTCATCTTTGACATTGAGGTACAATTCATCAGATGAATTTGCCCTTTGCTTTCTCCTATAAATGCAGTGAAAATAAATAAATTGTAGTTCTGAGAATGAAGACAAACAACTGACATTTGTCATCACTGCAAGCACTTTGGGGATAAGTCAAAAATAAAGAAAATGGCTACCTGGAATGGCCATTATGGCTAATTGCACAGAGATCTCTATCTCAGGCAACTTTTGTGTGATGCAGTAAGAGCTTTCCATTTGCTGTCTCATCGTGATGCTTCAGAGAGGGACTTCCTGCAAGTTTGATGTGTGTATTTTAGTTTCTTTGTTTACTGGCTACCTCCTCAACTTTGTTTTCTTTTCAATACATTCATATTTTCTTGCATGACATTTGACACATTCTAAAGACCAACTATTTTATTGTGCATTCATCATTTCTTCTGCAGCTACTGAGTGACTAATCAAAGTGTATCATACTCATGTCTTCGGTAATCTGGCCCCTCCACCTCCTCTGGTGCTATCCCAAGGCCAGCCTCCCTCTAGCACGTCCTAGATCTGCCCTGGTAAAATATACCCACATAAAAAATGTGGAGGTCCACCACCACACAGGTAGCTGTCGCCTCAGAGACATTTGCTGCCACATTCAAAACAGATCACCCCGAATCTGAGTCAAAGGCAAGCAGCGGTTTGACTAGCTGACTGCAGAGTTCCTGTCGAACCAGAAGCTTGCCAAACCAGTCCACAAGCTGAGCAGTGCAAAGCTACCAGGATGCAGGATCCACCAACGTGACTGCCATGTTAGCACCCAGCTAGCACCAAGCTAACTTCACCTCTGCTGGATCCCTCCTGAGAGTCCGGTGCATGTGGATGCTTAGCCAGAGACGGGATAATCCGTAGAAGCAGCTCAATGTGAAACCTCAGCGGAAACGGAGCATCAGGGAGTCTTCTGCAACGAGATGTCCTCATCTGTGATACAAAACTAGTCCCGTATGTTTAGGGCAAATGTGTCTGAGGAAGCAGGTATGTCTTCTAGTCACTCCAACTGGGATAAATTGAGGACGCCTGTAACTTTTGGTGTCTTTTTCGAGCTAGAAGAATCAGACCAGAGATATCAACGCTACCTAGCACCCCCAACTGGTGATAGTCCAGACATTTTACAGCAGGCGTGGTCATCCAGCTACACTAAGACTGGTAATAACAGAATATTTGCAACAAACCTAATTCTGCTAAATATTTCAATTAGTTCCTAACACTAGCATGAATTGGTCGGGTAAGATGGGGTGCATTGATGTCAATCTTTGTGTCCATGCAGCTACTCTATTACCATTAAAGACAAAGAGTTTGTGTGAATTCAAGACGGTGTTGGAGGTTTGCAGTGATTGAACTGATTTAATGTGTTTTTTTTATGAATCTTCTCAACAGAAATGTAGACACAGACCCTCAATACTCATATTTAAGGAATAAATGCCAGTTTGGCACGGTCTAAATGTAACCTGTAGGTGTATTTATTCCCTATAAAGAGTCAAAGAGTACATGTAAAACGGTCCAAGCTTTTATTTATTCACTCTCGCTAATCTGACCTCATTTAGCCTCTTTAAAGAGACACATGGTTGGACGATCACTCCACGCCAACAATAGTCTAATCGTTTTTCTGGGGGATTTGTGCCTGAATCCTCTTGGCAACGCTTTGCACTGGAGATGGGGAATTGGCTGCTGGAGGGAGTGTGAACTGTAAACATAAAAACCAAGCAGGCAGATTTGGGATTGAACATCATGTTCTGAGTACACCCCCATCTTACAGTGTCTTAGCTTTACTTCAGAAGGTCCATGTGCATGAGAATATTGCATTTGTACATTTACATGTGAGCGTCTGTATGCCTGTGGGTGTGCACGCAGAAATCTGGGCCATGTGTTTCTGCATATTTACTTGCTGAAATGCATTTGAGTATTACTTTGCTAAACTTTAGTTTTTTTTCCTTCATCTTGCCAAATTAGCTAAACAATTTGCAGTTCTGGCACAGAAAACACACTCAGGAATGTTTGCAAGTGACAGAAAATCAATGGGAAATGAATATTTAGCAATTATAGTAATAGTTTTCTGTATTAGCAAATACTAATGCTTAGCTATAATAAAATAGAGGTATAAGAATGGTTTATGATTCTGCTTGTGAGCCTCCCACTCAGTGGAATACTTAGTCAAATATAATATCCACCAGTTGCTGTCATACCTGCCAAATCCCAGCTTCTAGACAGAAGCACTGATCTCAAAAGCCATTGCACGAAAATACCAATTTCAAACTTTCTCTGTAAAGTCCTGGCTAAATATAATGACTTCCACAGTGGGATAAGCTTCCCCGTGCACACCAGATGGTCATGATTTACATCTTAAACAACATCCTTGTCTGCTGCTCCTGGATGCTGCTGCTGCTGCTTTACAGGGATGAGTAAAATAGCATTCTTTCCTCCAACTCTCCAGCCATGCCCTGAAGGAAGACACACACACCAAGCTGTTACTGACCTGCAAACGGCTAATGAGGAGTGGGCACTGGACATGTTGTATATCACACCACTGCAGCAAAGAAACATTTATTGTGTGTGTGTGCATGTGTGTGAACGCTGTCCAAAAGGCAACAGACTCGATGCTGTAAAGAAAAACATCAAATCGGCAGTAAAAAAACAAGTGAAACAGCCTCACAAGGTGAATTACTGAAGATAAACTGATAACAGATTTTTAAAAATAGATAAAAAAACTATAAAAAAGGAAATTGTTTTGAATGAGGAATCCGATAAATACACTTGTTCAGAAATAATGATTTGCCTTTTAAATACACGTTCAAATGACAGGTTTTTTAAACAGAGCATTACAAACTGGATACTGATAAGTTTCTGAAACTGCAGGTGCAGTATGTTGGTGACACTTTGAAGAAAAAAGAATGAGAAGGATTTTAGTTTAGATTTTCTATTTTGAGATTTAGCTTAGAAATACTTTATTGACTAATCAAAAACTCAAGAAAAAAATGTGAAAAAAAGTTAGAATACTTTCTCCAGGAGAGAAACAAGACTGAGCAAACTGTGATCCTGAAACTGTGTCTTATTATTATTCTTCTAAACAAAGGTTCTGGGTGAGCTTTTAATGAATATCATCACGAAGCCTTTTCCTGAATTAGTCTAAGATGTGCAGAACTCAAAGAACTTCCTCCACAGTAACAATCTCAGTACTTCACACATACCTCAAAATGCTTGAAAAAAAATCTAAAAATACCATTATTATTGTTCTACATTAAAAGTCAAACTACAGCATCAACTATCAGGGATTTTGAGAAAACGCTCGAGTTGTGAACAACTTAAAGCTGCTCTAATTTAAAAAAACAAATGAGCTTAACAATGTTCTAACAGTATAGCTATAAATACATATTGTTGTGATTAAAAAAAAATAATAAAGTGGTTCTCTCGCATTTGTCTAAAAACCTCACACTTTTCGGACCAAAAGCAACTATTAGACAATCCGGTTGTCTGTCTAGCCAAACTGACGCACTTCCTTGGATCCTCCATGAATGAGAGCTGGATCATTTTTCAGCAGAACATCCTGGAAGTGAGAGGAGAAGAAAAATGGCCGTCTGCTATCGCTTCAAGTTTAGGAAAAAAATACCAGAGTCCCACAAAGAAAAACACCTTTTTCAGCTGGCAGAAAACAAAAAACATTTGGATGTAGAAAGAGGAAAAACCTGGGTAAACATTAGCATAGCGTTTCCATGACTGGTGTTTTGCTCTTTCTTGTTACTGAGGCAATGTGCTGCCCCATGTCGGGGGGGGGGGGGGGGGGGGGGGGGGGGGGGGGGGGGGGTGTTAGGGATTATAGCTGACGATAGGAGTGAGGGTTCTGGGTCCGTGTTTGCAGATTAACAGAGCAGCTTCAAATGTAAGTTATGGTGTATGGGTTTTGTAGTTCTTTTTTCCAGTGCTGCTTTGACGTTTGTCCTTTTTTTGAGGAAATAGTATTTCATCATTTCCTCTGTAATCAGATACCTGAAAACAAAGGCTTTCATTCTAATAACCTCTGCCTTATGCAGAACAATTGTTTATAAAAAAATCCAGATGTTTATCACATCCTACGTTTACACTGAGGTCAGAAACACAGACGGAAGTCTCTCATCCACAGGAGGCACAAACTGTTACTTCATGACCGTCTGTCTCAGAAAAACCATGCATGCATGCAAACCCCTAAAGCCTCGCACAGAAAGGTCAGAGAGGTTTTGTTTTTATCCTGAGTGATGTCAGTGCTCTGTCACCCTGAGCCATTTTGAAAGTGTTGCGATACCGAGCTTCTCTGTTTTAGTGACACTTTGGTCCTGAGAGTGCCCTCAGGCTTTCAGGCTGAAAATGTATCTCCCTGTGTCCAACCTACTGCTCGCCAGGTCGCTTCTGTCTGGAAGGGCAGAGAGGAAAATGTCTCCCCGTCTCTCTCTGTCTTTTCTCTGTTCAGCCTTTTGTCTTTGTCCGTCTCTTCCTACAAACAAAAGACGATTAAAGATAAGCTGAGTTTTCTAGATAAGTGCATGTCGTCAGATGAAATACAGCATGGACTAAATCTGATGTCATCTCAGGGCTGGATCTAGCCAGCCCTATTAAGGGGGGCAGGTAGAATATCAGGGGGGGTAGTCTGGACATGCTAAGAATTTTTTGGTCATCACATCCCCCCAATCCCTTAAATGCATCAAAAACGACACCATCATCATATCAGTTCCTCTATCCATAGATTTATTTTCATATTTGATCCCTACCCTCTGCATTTACCCGGGCTTGGGACGGAACAAGTAGGACACTGGCTGATGCCTGTTGAGGCTGACCTCATCTGTTTAGGTTTTGTTTTGTTTTGGGTTTTTAGTTCTTTTTGTGTTTTTTTTTTTTTGTTCTTTTTGGTGTTTTTGTTTTCTCTTTTTGTTTTGCTTTTTTGTTCTTTTTCTGTTTATTTGTTATTTTTTGTGTTTTTTTTGTTTTGTTTTTTAGTTATTTTGTGTTTTTTGTTTTTTTTTGTGTTTTCTTGTTCTTTTTTGTGTTTTCTTGTTCTTTTTGTGTTTTTTGTTTTGTTTTTTGTTTTTTTTGTTTTTTTGTCTTTTTTTGTGTTTTTTTTGTTTTGTTTTTAGTTCTTTTTGTGGTTTTTGTGTTGTTCTTTTTGTGTTTTTTGTGGTTTTTTTGTTGTTGTTATTTTTTGTTTTGTTTTTTAGTTCTTTTTGTGTTTTTTGTTCTTTTTTGTGGTTTTTTGTTTTTTGTTTTAGTTCTTTTTGTGTTTTTAGTTCTTTTTTGTGGGTTTTGTGGTGATTTTTTTGTTCTTTTTTGTGTTTTTTGTTTTGTTTTTTTAGTTCTTTTTGTATTTTTTAGTTCTTTTTGTGTTTTTTGTTCTTTTTTGTGGTTTTTTGTGTTGTTTTTTTTGTTCTTTTTTGTGTTTTTTAGTTCTTTTTGTTTTTTTTGTGGTTTTTTGTTGTTTTTTTGTTGTTCTTTTTTGTGTTTTTTTAGTTATTTTGGTGTTTTTTGTTCTTTTTTGTTTTTCTTTCTTTCTGTGTCATTCATCAGTAGCTTCTTTGAATGAGGACAAACGGAAGAGAGCGCTCACTCTGACCATTTTTCACTGAAATATTTTTGAAATTTGTAATTCATGCATGCAATCGCATTTGGGGGGGCAGTCATGGAATTTGGGGGGGACAATGCCACCCCCCCTTGCCCATGCCTACATCCGGCCTCGTGTCATCCTTAATTTAACAGTCATTGCTCTTCTAATCCTTTACCTAGCAGGTCAACCACTTGATGGAGCCCTCTCCCTGTCCGGACCGGCCCAAAGTTACCATTACCGGGAAAGTGCCCGATAGCCAGTCCAGCCCGGTCCACATCCAGACCCACGCAGGTGCCGTCAGAGTGAGCAGCTCAATGTGGGCTGTGTCTGGAACTGGGAGTACACACTGCAGCAATCCCGGAGCGAGGGGCAAATGCCAGTCGATCCAGACACGCCTCCTTTCCTTGAACACAGGTCCGCGCTCAGCACCTTGGTCCAGTCCGCTGGGCTGCACATATTATCGGTGGGAATGCAGCGCTATTTCTGCAGCCTTTGAGTGTTTAGTGAGGACAATTCAGTGATCGCTGCATTGTCACCTTACGCCCACACCAAATCTACCCCCATGGTTCGATCATTTCAACCTGTAACTCATCAGTATCCAGTCGTTCATCCCTCCCAGTAAATGAGTTTTGGTGTCTTTGTATCAGGTTCTATAAACTTGTCCAAATAATTTGTAGATGTCTGCTTAATTCTGCTTCATGCTTAGTTTGAATTAT
Organism: Callopanchax toddi; assembly: GCA_006937965.1. Lineage (NCBI taxonomy): Eukaryota > Metazoa > Chordata > Actinopteri > Cyprinodontiformes > Nothobranchiidae > Callopanchax > Callopanchax toddi. The sequence continues at coordinate 2,069,978 of SSNR01000037.1, forward strand.
CACTTATATCGAAAGGAGCCAGTTGAGGTGGTCCAGGCATCTGGTAAGGATGCCTCCTGGACGCCTCCCTCGGGAGGTGTTCTGGGCATGTCCTGCCGGCGGGAGGCCCCCGGGTCGACCCAGGACAAGCTGGAGGAAATACATCTTCAGTTTGGCCTGGGAACGCCTGGGCGTCCCAGCTGAGGAGCTGGTGGACTTGGCCGGGGAGAAGGTGGCCTGGGCTGCCCGACTTGGAATGCTGCCCCCGCGACCCGGACCCAGATAAGCGGAAGAAGGCGAGGTGAGGTTTATGCAGTGAATAACTTGGTTCCAGCCTTCATAGCCATCCTTTTGATATAAAACAGTTAACTTCAGTCTTTTAGAAACTCTGCAAGATCATTTCCTATTTCCTGTTTTTTTATTTTTTTGATAGAATGAAAATAGTATTTGTTTAAATTCCTTCCAAGTTACTAGAATTTTTTTCTTTTCTGCTCATTTAAATTGATCATTTGTTTTTAAATATCAGAATCGATACACTCCAGAGTCACACTAACATGGATTTTTAACACGTTTGTTGGTTTAACCTTCCATCCACTCATGGCTGTCACGTCAAAACAGGACGTCGTCACAAGAGCAGAACGATGCCTTCCCTCTGCTGTCCTCCATCATGTGCAATTAGTGACTGGACTTATTAGCTGGGTTTTAATCACACATGACTGGTCGTGTGGTTGTGAGAGCCAAGTTAACACAGACATCAATGCAATAGATTGGTTTTGTGTTTCTGGAAAGGCTTACTGTCTTCCACTTCATGCATGGTCTGTTCCAAACCCAAACCACATCCTGCATGTTCTTTGTTCTGAAGGGTAGTCTGATGACATTAATTAATGTGTCTGAGTGGAATCTAAACCACAAGATGTGCTTTATGAGACGTATTGACATAGTTCTGAGGAGCTTCAGTCAAAGAGGTATACGTGGCCGAGTGCAGGGATCAGTACCACTCAGATATGTTCCATTTCATCAACAAATCAAGTGAGGAGGGAGTGAATGAAGTTGTTATAAAAGGTATTTTTCATTTTTATGGTTACTATGGTCTGGCTCTGAGCAGCAACCTCAGCAAAAAGCTGTAGAGCGAGTGACTTTCACAACCTGCTCGTTTTATTCTCTTTTAAATCGTGGATGAAATAATTTATGGAGTCTAGTTTTGGATGAAAGGAGGACTGCACTATTCCCTCACAACAAGGAGAGGGGTGGAAATGCTGGCTCCGTTCTTTTCTGCATGGATGATTTTTCCATTCATGTGTGGATTTACACTTTAGGAACTCTGGTATCCTTCCACGAATCAAAAACGTGCATGTTAGTTGGCCTTACGGTGAGTGTGAGCACGAAGGGCCGATTGTCTCTGTGTGTTCCTGTGACGGACGGCCCGGGCAACCTGTCCAGCATGAACCCCGTCTTTGACCCAATGACTATATAAACTCGGCTCCAGCACCACAAAGAATAGATATTTTGAGGGCTGTAGCTATTGAATATTTTTGTAATCGAGTACTTTATCGAATCTTTTATCGATTAATCGAGTACTCTAATAAATTACATGTATGTATGTATATCTATTTAAAATATACATACATATAAATATATATGTATGTATAAATTACATGTACAATGTATAAATCTGAGCAAAAATAACAAAGTATTAAACATTTCTAAAATAAAAAATATATATAAACCATGGATTTTTGGCATATAAGTGCATTTACTATTATTACCGATATAGGAAACTACAACAGAAATCACAAGTCACAGACAGTGAAGCCACTGGTATCGGTTCCTGATATCGGGTAACTTTAACCGATACTGGTATCGGGCCGATACCAGTATCAGTATCGGTGCATCCCTAACCTACATTGTATAATATCTATTTTTTCAATGTGTTATTTTGCAGTCACTGGTTCACTGAATGTAGACAACCATCAACGTGGAAGGTTAAAAGGAAGAGGGCCTTTTTTTGTGAGTTTAAAAAGGTAGAGATTGATATTCATCTCACATTCTTGCACTTAGTCCTTCACTCCCACTTGATTTGCATTAACATCATTTAAAATAGAAAGAGGAAGGACTCTCAGAGGAGCGAGTTGCACTCGACTACATGATCAGTGTGACTTAACATGTACTTTTTCTCTTCTCAGGCGTGAAGGGCACAAGGATCTGACTGTGTGGAAACACATGACGACTGGGTTATTTATCTCTCTATCTCTATGTTTCCATCTACGGTATATCTCTTTATATTTATCTCTATTTATCTACATAAACAAAGAAATGAAAATGCACCACAGTAAAGAGGGAAAAAACAGGGTATGCAAATCATGTCTGCGTCTGTTGGATTGTATATTGATTTAACAAGTCATCAGATGGATTTCTAAATTACTTAGTCAAAGAGAAGTGAGACCAGACTGCTCAGAAGGGTGTTTGGGCCTGTGGCCAGTGAAATGCTAATATATGGACAAGTGAAATGTCAGATCCAATTTTAGTCTCATCTCATGAAGCTTACATAAGAGCTGGATGCCTGCTGGATATTGGAATATTGGTATTCCATCAATATCCTGTATCCTTGAAGTCAACAACTGTTTCATTTGTCTACATGTTTCATGACACAAATACTCTTTTTAGATGCTTATTGATGCTCAGAAGGCCTGTTTTGAGATGTTGTTTTCACACAAATATTCACACAAATATTTTAAAAAATATGTTTTTTGGAGGTAGTGTTTGTTTTATTCTCAAGTATAAGAATAAAATTAAAAAGTCTTTGGAAATTACAAACCCCATGAATGAAAATGAGGCTGTTGAAGGTTTGGTTAGCCTGCAGCTTTGGCGTTTTGCCTAACATTTACTGCTCTTTAGCTTCATTCTCAGACGCGGCTGGCAGCCGTTTTCTGTGAAGAAGCTCCACAGGTAATTCTTTCACTACCTGCTCGGCGCCAAAATTGTAGAAAAGTACCTTTTTTTTCTTTTTTAAAGTGTCCTCTAAATGCGATAGAACATTTCAGGCTGAGACTTTTTTGTTCGTACGTTGGTGTCATTAAAACTGACAAGTTGAAGGATAAGAAAAAGCACTTCTTTATATATTTTTCATGTCAATATCAGGGACAGTTCTGATGACAGCTCAGCACTTGATTTTTCTTCTCTTCCCAGAAAAGTGCAGTGAAATCTCACAAATACCTGGATATGCTTTATAGTGTGTAGCATTCATGGTCCAGCAACTAAGAAGTTCAAGATCTATTAAAATGTTATTTACTAAAAATATGCAAAGAGTCATCAGTGCATTAATTTCTTTAAAGTGATAATATGCAACTTTTTCATATTTTTAAATCTTTTCCTTGAGCCAGTCTGTGCTAATATGACCCTTTACAGAGTTAATGAAAAGTCACTTAGCCCCATCTGGTGATTAGATCCAGAATACCACAATTGCAAGATCTCCATCGCCGTCACGGTACCCAGGAAGTCACGTGTCTCACGAGGGTTAGGCTAACCCAATGTGGCTAGCTGTTATGCTAGCGCTGGAGAGTTTTTAGCTCATGATTCCTGATTTTTTTTTCAATCTCTCCCTGCTTGAACACAGCTGATTTCATTGAAGGAGTAAATAACCACTCATGTAGAAAACTATGAAGGCTGAGGAGACATTTCAACACTTAGATTTAGCAGTTTAGAAGCAAGAACTATGGGCTACTTTATTTAATGCAGTGATTTAAAACGGACACCAGAGGGCGCCCAAAACAAGCAAAACTGCATATTATCACTTTAAATCAAACTGTTTTTGTGCAAAGTTGATAAAATATATATACTATAGTACTATACTACTACTGCACTTTTTAAATAGATTTTAAATGTTATTTAGAGTTTTTAAATGCATCAACAATCCTTCTGAGTTTGCATGCATGCATGTGGTGTTCCTTTCAAGCGATTGCATCTTTCACCCATGCACAGTCCAGAACCATGCATGATTCTAAATTGGCATTAGGCGTGTGTCTGTTTACTGTGTCTGTGTTGACCTTGTGATGAACTGGATGCACCCTGCTTCTTGTCAAACTGCAGCTGGAAGTGGCTTCCAGAGTATAAACCATAGACCGTCTCTACTGTCGTGAAAAGTAAAGCTGATGTTTTTTGGTTAAAAGTGCTGCTATGTTGTGTTTTTGTAGCACACTCAGACTGTGGGGCTTAAGATCCCACCCACACATACAAATCACGTAACTCATTACAACTAAAATGATTTGAAACATGTTTTCTTCTTGCAAATTTATAATTTTTCTGGTGGGGGTTTCTTCAAAATACAATTCTATGAAAAAGAAAGAAAGAAACAATATATATATATATATATATATATATATATATATATATATATATATATATATATATATATATATATATATATATATATATATATGTATGTGTGTATAATTAAATAATAAAGCATCATATTTGTGGTATATTAACAAGGAACATGCATAAGTCAGAGGTTAGTCCACAGCAACATGAACATTTAAACATACAGCTGCAAGGTAACTATGTGCAACAACCATCTTCAGTCAGGACAAAGTCCCATTCATTTGCATGGAGGGGAGAGCAGTAAAACAAGAACTGGACTCTGCAAGTTGTTTGTTCTGGTTTCAATTTAATCTCCTGCAGTCATTCATGATCAATCTTGGTCCCTGTCTCTATGGTCTTAAAGTGAAATAAAAATGTAATTAAACCTAAAAAGGTTAAACAGGAGCAGAAGACCCAGATAGAGAGAGGAAAATAAACAAGTGTTGGTCAGTGACCGATAATCAGGAGCGGTTCTAGAGGGGGCCATGAGGGGCCAATGCCCTCCTGACAGCATGCTTGGCCCCCCTGAGCTAATAAACAAGACGCATGTCTGCTCCTCCACATCTAAGCGACACAGGTTTTCCTAAACTATCATTTAAAAAAAAAACGGTTCAACTCTGACACCTGAAAAACAAATTTTAACCTGTCAGCTCTTTTGTGCATCACATAAGTTGCATCATCCTGAAGTACATCTACTGTATATTTGTAGTGTCAGAACCACATGAGTGCAAAAATGTGTTAATTGCTCTACTTTAAGCTAAAAACTCAAACGTGTGACTGAAGAATAGAGCCTTGGTCGCCTTAGTCCAAAATATTTTTAAAAGGTATTCCCTCATCCACCCAACAAAACACAAAAAGTAGTAAATTATGTTTTTTTATTGCTCAAATGAAAATTTTTTAAAAGTTCTAATTTCTTTACTTCCAGAGGTAAAGCATGACTTGGCAATGCAGAACGTTAACAGGAAAGAGAAAACTTGTGAAAGTTTTGTAAAGATCCCCAAAAGAAGCCGAGTACAGTCCAATAAAGCAACTGGACAAAATTAAAAGTGAACTTCATTGACAGAATCCTGAGCCAACAACCTATTCCACTAGATGTGCAACAACAAGTCCTGTCCCGGTTTTCGATAAATTGAAGGGCGCTGCACTGAACGGGTAGAGCTGCACTGAAGTCAGGGCTTTCCCAGACTGAACAGAACCCGCTGCCAACTGGATAAAGTGGCTGTCCAGAATGTTTTACAGTGAAAGTGAAAGACGTGTTTTAAATTGAGAGGAACAAAGTAGAGAAAAGAGGAAAGGTAACCATCTCTTGCATATTTTTTTACCCACTTTGACTAATTTTCAAGCCTTTCAAAATAAAATGCAGCATTTTGAGTTCCATGCTCTCCGGTTAGCATTACATAAATGCAGATATTTAAAATAACACATAAGATTGAACTGAATTGCATAATTTCTTCTAATTTGTATTTGAACTGCATTTTTTGTACTCTAGTTATTTAAGACTTGGCTATAGACACATGGAAGCAACATTATCCATCTTGTCCCATTAACTGTCTGCAGTATAATTACCAAATGTTGACCTAAAGGCAAAGTCATGCCCTTGAGTAAGGACTGTGACTGCACCAGAGCAGAGCACAGGCTCCGGATTTCACTCATTTCCACAAAGGTGATAAGTCAGCAGTGACCACTCCTGCTCTCCAAATGTATCTGGCTGGCCCTGCATGAAGTCATAACTCACGCTGCTTCTTCATTACCTGTGATCCTGTGTGTCTGGGCCAACTTTGTTTTGCAGTGGAGGGTGTCCATTAATCCCACACAGCTTTAATCTCCACCATCTTAATGACACCGCCGAGAAAGACGGAGAAGTGCGTGTAGACAATAGTTTTTGTTCTGTTAAAATATGTTGAACCTTTGGGAGCTCTCTGTCTCTGTGTTCCTTTCACTGTTTCCAATCTCAGAAGCCTGGGATGCAGCAGTGGAGTCAAATAGATTAACGATGAAACTCTGGCTTGAACTGTTTTGGTTGAAAACCTTTTTAACTGCTTTTATTGCTTCAGGTAAATCAGTTACTCTCACTAACAAGAGGCCTTTAAAAGCAGTTGTAGGTCTATTTAGAATTTTGTCTCAATGGTTCAGTAAATCTGAGACTCTAATTGTTATCTTTCTAGTTTTTTAACACAGCCGTTAGGTTTATTTCCATGAGATCAGCTTAAATATATCAATGAACAACAGGAACAGATACTGATGTCTTTGTTATATGAACAATAATCTACAACAAGGTCACACAACAACACTGTAAATATCTACTTCAGTATGAATGGTGTCAGAAGGAGCATCCAAATAATAAATGTCCTTAAAGTATTGAATCTCACCATTCGATTATCTTTTTAAATGATCATAAACATTTAAACCCACCCTCTTAATTGATGTGAATTTTAATTTTCACCTTATTTGAGGTTACCAGGACCTTAAAACATAAAAACAATCATTTATTTGAACATTTTTTTCTTATTTAAATTTTAAAAAGTTAAAATGAGTTTTGTTAAAATGTAAAAAATGTAATCATAAAACAAAGTTTCCCTGAATAATAAAAACAGGTTAAAATAAACATAATAAATGTTATACAGCAATCCAAAGTCCACATACATAAAAGCATAGTTTAGGAAAGTTACATAAAGGAAATTTATTTTAAATATGATATTTTCTATATATATATAAAACAATCACTCATCAACTGCTGGCTCCTGGGCCACATTTGACCAGCGAGGTCATGTCTTTCGGTCCTGTGAGGTAATAAATCTTGAGTGCATTTTTTACAGTCCAATTTATGGATAAGAGGCACAGTCCTGAAAGGATTGATGATAGTGGCAGCTTAACCTATCACAGTGCTTGGTCACAACATGTGATCAGGAACAAGATCCACTATTAGTTTTGGCGACGCATCAACAGGTATGTTCTGATCACAACTTTACTTCCTGAAAATCTTAGGAAGAAGAAGTTAAAGGTCACAAATAATGTATAAGAAAATCATGGTTATAGCACACTTTCAAAGTACCGGTAATAGCTCAGTTTTTTTAAATTTTATTACCTAAAATGTACTTGTTAGATTGAGATTAATTTTACAATGACATAAACACCATAAAATAAATGGTATTTTATGATTTGACAGATTTAATAATATAATCTTTCTAAGTAGTCATCAAATCTTTTTAGTTTGATATTTAGCAGCAATGTGAACATCTGATCATCGTCGCTCTGGGGGGTTTTAGTAAATCAAAACTCTAAAAAACAGATGTCAAGTCATTCTGTTTTCTAAAAACACAAAAGCATTAGATAAAAGTTTGGATCTGGAATATTATTATTTATTCAACTCTTTCAAAGTTAAATAACTTTTTTCTGAACTTTGATATTACTCTCTGCATCCGTTGAAACACTTTAGTCACATTCTTGTTTCACTTAACAGAAGTGGACTGCAGCCTGATTTCACAATAAAAGAACAGGAAGTGCAAATAAAGTGGCTAATATTTATCTTACTAAACACCATCATGCAAGTTACAGATCAGCCAAAGCTGAAGCAATGAGTTTAAATGGAGGAAAATGCTTTATAAAAAAAAAAAGGACAGAAAAGTAAGAAGTTATTCTTACACAGAAAATATTTCTTTAGCATGTTCCACTTTATGTAATTTCAGATCACTGGATTCTTTGACAATGGATTGTTTTCTCTTTAACTAAAACTCATTTTAGAAGTGAATAGAAAATAGAAAAAGACGGTATTACATTGATCTAAAGAGGAGTATAATGACAAGAAATTGACATCACCCTGAACAGATGTTTTACCAGTGGCGGCTGGTGAATTATTTTTTTAGGTGGGGAGCATTTTTTGCAAGTCAGTTTTCAGATGTGCAAAAAAATCACACATCACCACTAGAGCTGGAATGAAGCAAAATATTTTCATCTGACTGAATATTTAGTTGGTAAATATCCCTCCCACCAGTTCTGTAAAAATGTGGCGCTGTTGGGTCTAATTCTACACATCAAACAAGAAATCATAAAGTCTTCATAAGGAGACCTTATAATAATATAAATGATATCAGATACAAATAAAACTTAAAAAAAAATAACACAATGTGGTCACAACAGAAGTTGTAAGAGTTTCAAGGAAAAAACAACCTGACCTACACAAGGTCAAAAACATAATTTAATATTCACAATCAGCTTTCTGCTGACACCACACAAACAAATAAATCCATCTATAACTAACACACTCAGATAATTAATGTTACAATTCAGACAACAAACACTAACCAAGCAAGTCATGACAATCAGCTCAACTAATGAAGTGAATTAACAACAAAATAACGTCAAATCCACTGATATGTCCCAGCAAAATAAAGTAAATTATGGTTTTAGGTCACTCATACAAAACTCCCATAGGTCGCCATGCATTTTAAGGAAAAGTAACAAAAAACTTCTCAAAACGGGTTAAACTATATAAACCACAGTATTCAATCAACTGTATAAATGTTCTTCTAACATTCAGCCACAACAATAACAAAGACATGTCACTATTTAAGGTATAAATTCACTCATTAGTACTTAGAACAGCTAGCCACTCTGCTATAGCGCTTGGGGTTTTTGAATAGAGAAATTTGGCGACAGCGACACATTATTAATAAAAGAAACAAACAAACCAAATGACTCACCATCGAGTTGATTAAATCAGGACACAATATGAAATCAATCAGGTGGGTTGTCACAAGCTGCCAAGAAGAATTCTGTGAATAAATATCCATTTTGTTTCCTTCATGATAACTCCACGAGCTAGAGCTTCCGGGTCAACTTCCTGATCTGAGCTGAGACTCTGGTTTTCTGCGCATGATTTGGTCACTAAATTCTGTGCCCCAAGGTTCTCCTATACTTTGTATTAAAGGGGGTTCGAGTGCACATGCACCAGTTATAGTGTAGGTCTATGGTAAAGATTTGTACGCCCGAAGCATGCGTAGAAGACCCCAAAGAAACAGGAAGTACATCACACGGCCTTTTGGTCTGGTAAGATAAAAGGGAGAGAACATTTTAAAACTACATCTACTGTAAATGCAGATTATCCACAGCACTTATTATATGTATAATGGATAGATTGTTTAGTTTAATTTTCATGGTTCTTTTAAAACTATTTTGTGATTCTAATCTTCCTCCTCCTGTGAGACTGGTGGGGCGGCACCCTAGCGCCCCCTATTGACGGGCCGCCACTGTATTTTACCCTAACAAAGCTACAGCTGAAGTGTTTGTTTCAAACTAGAGGACACATAATTCTCTCCGCTGAATTTTTTTTGGAGGTGATTGCTGTGCAGATATGTGGACACACACTCCAGTGGAAATGATTTATTGATTCATTTAATGAAAATTGTTTATTGGCTATTTTGCTGTCCAAAATGAAAACTGGTTGAAGGCTAACACAGATACAAGATGCATGAAAGATACATCTATGTTAGTAAAAAAACTAGATAATATTAAAGCAAAATGCACTCAGAAAAAACATGTCTCCTCTAATTTGTAATCTAAAATCACATGTTCTAAAAGCAGTCCTGTTTGAGGAGGATGGATCATTTGGTTATCCGTTTGCAAAATGAATGTTCCACTGATTTATTTTCAAAAACGAAACAAAACCCAGAATTCAATCAAACATCATAACTGAGGACCCTGTACTTTCAGTACAGCTGCACCCAAAATGGCACATTTAAAAACATTTCTCAATTATAAAAAACTAAACAAAATCAAGCATTCATGATGAAATTCCATTTCAGACTTTATTATTTATTATAGAAATGCCGTC